>CAIGRP010068410.1:0-17038 GCA_903798385.1 Fraxinus cuspidata
ATTCGTGCGTGCACGGAGGTGTCGTGTTTTATCTCCGTAATAGTACGAAGACACAGTCCGTATATCCGTAAAAGTACGGAGACACGGTCCGTGTCTCCGTAAAAGCACGGAGACAGTGAGAAGGGGAAAAAAAAATGTGTGTGACAACTATAGTTTTAGTTGAAAAAAAATATTTATTGGTAGCATTGTATAAATGTTTCAGATCACGCTAACACCACCTTCAAAATACTACAACCCGTACAATGTACGGACAAAAAACTAGTTAAATTAAAAGTAAGAAAAAAAAAACATATTTGAACCCAAATTACTCAAGTAATTAACTTCTTTAAAGATTAGCCAACTTGTCGGTTCTCATTTTCGTTATCGTTCACATACTCAGACTCTCTGTAAAATTATATTGCTTCAGCACTTTGATTTGATCACACAGCCAAATGATAAATTCAGTACTAAGCAATCCAGTTAAATAGAGCATCAAATTTCTAAACGAAATTCCTTCAGGAAAGGTAATACACTGAAATGGTTTATCTTGAGAAGCATCCAGAATCTAATGTACAAAAACCAAACATTTGATCACACCTAAAATTACGTAAATCATCGTAAAGAAATTTTTGTAACAAAACAAAATCCAATTTTCTGAATTTCCGTGTCATTGTCTATTTCTTTCCCTTCAGCAAGTCCATGACGAAGATCTCTTCATAACAGGCTTCATTTGCTTGTCGACTTCAAGGGAGATCATCCCCAAGTGTGAAGGATCCTCCAACATCATTTTTGCCACAAGATATCCGGCAATGGACCATGTTTGGTACTTTCTCGCTTGTTTACCAATATATCTTCCTAATGTTCCATCATAATATTCAGGCCAGCCATCCTTGAGCAAACGACTCTCTGCAAGATCAATTGCTCTTCTTGCAATTTGTATCCGCCCAGTCTTGATGCAAGCAGCCGTTAGCAACCATAAAAGCACTGTATTTAAGACGAAGAAAGAATGTCACGAAACAGAATGTATGCGTTGACGTATTAAAAAGAAAAATCAGAGCATGTTGGTAAAGCTTAAAATAAGTAAAAGTTGCTCTTAAGTTTTATTCCAAACATGTTTGGATAAGTTTCTTTTTTCTTACTGTTTAACTAAAAAAGTAGAATATTTAATTAGAAACTTCTACCTTATTGTTAAAATAAGGTAAAAGTTAGTACTTATATAAGTATTTAGCCAAACATGCTCGTGCTTCATAAGCAGAGGGAGTACAAGCAGCTATTGACGACTCTTCATTTAAAAAATTTTCTGAAGTAAATATTTAGTAATAGTCTTTGATACGGGAAAGAAAGATTTTTATCGTGTACATCCAATACAGGACATTTCTTGACAGGGATTAAGCCTTAATCACTAGCGGGAGATATTAAAAAAAGGGCACAAAATCAATATGAGAAGCGAACATAAAAGAAGAACCTGGCCAGGATCCTCCATTGTGATAACTCCATCTTGTATTTTTCGGATCGCATCCTGTTACATTTCGCCATTCATGACTTTCGATTGCCGGATAACATATTTTCAGAGGCATTTCTCCTACGAGCTCTTCCCATCGTTCTTCGATAAGATCCATTATAGCAGAAGCTTGCTCAGGAGTGGCAAGACAAGATAAAATGGCTATACAATTACCTAAAGCAAACCATCTAAAATCCATCCTTGCAGGGCTAACATTTCCGATAAAGTAACCACCACGCATAGGCATAAAATCAAATACCCATTCAGGGATTGAATCCGGAATAACATTAAACTTATTAACTGCAGTATGAGAATATTCTTCAGTTTTATAGCGATATATGTCATTTAACTGTTGAAAGTCGAGCCAAAAATAACTTCTCATGTGATAACTCAGCGCATGCAAACGCTTAACTATTCTCTCGATAAATTCATTGCCTTCTTCATCATGCTTCAGCAATGCTAAAGCACACCTCAAAGACATAAAGAAGAGTGCTTGAATCTCAATAGGATACCCATATATACCCTGAGAAAAGAAGTTGTACCATTAGAATATGCATGTACATTGTTGTTCAGAGGATTACACAATAAGATATAATTGAACTCACGTCATGTTAAATACACTGAATGGAAAATGAAAATCTACGACAAACTAATTTTCACTTGGTGCGTGTTTAACAGTCCACTGGTTTGTATTAAAAAGCAAAAAAAGGTTAAAAATCTTGTTCATATTAGTACTGAGCATCGAACATGCACTTAGATTACACAACAAAACAAGACACTTGAAAAGCTCATGTCTCCACAGAACACATGTGCATGAAATTTCTTTTCAAGAATGGACAAGTGCACAAAGCTTTTCGAGGAAATTCAAGCATGTCACCAAATTACCTAGAGATTAAAAAGGTTATCTAACATCTATGGTGAAATTGTTTACCTCGTGTACCTCAGATCTTATCGACTTTCTAATATTATCCTTCAACAAATTGTTAACTCATCCCAGTTTTATCATCAATTAAGTGCCCATATAGTCTGTAAACTCAGTGATGATATTGACACACTACTCATATCAATGTATATGGCCTAGAAAACAACCTTAAGAAATTCAAAAAGCATATTAGCAATAATAAGATTCTCAACTGCTAAGTCATCATCTTCATTTATAAAAAACCCTACAAAGCATCATCAAAACACTATCATGATCACAGTGCTCCAAATTCTGTCAGGGATTTAAGATCTGTTCGTCCGGAAGCTCTATCATCCCTCTACATGTTTGCTTCTCTAATTTGTTTATCATAATTCTACTTATCATCGAAAGAAATGTCCATCTATTGGCATAAAGGATGTAGAAACATGGAGCATCAAGATTCAGTGCTTTATATTCATTCACAAACTTGGGCTCTACTTTAACTTTTTTCGTTTATTTAAAGCCAAAGGTATTTCTAGCACAGGGTTGGTTTCTCCGAATCTCCCATCTACATCATAAAATGAAGACATACAAACAAAATACTAGATAGGATAGTTAATTGTGTCCATCTGGAAATGTTATTTTAATTATTTACTTAGCATCTAGAGCCCTATTTCACTTTCTTGTTTTCAACCTTAACAATCTCCAGCACCTATACCTTTTCAGATTCCAAACTTAGTAATTTCCACCAAGAATTGTTCAGATTTGCTGGAGAGAATGAACCTATTTTAGCATTATCATCCATATTGATATAAACTTTAGATACTATTATGAAGATAGAGATGATTCAGTATCTCACCATTCTACGATCAATCATTGAGCACCCATCGGCGCACAGCAAAGTCGGAAAAGTGTCAAATCCTTCGGATAAGCACAGAGTCATAATAAGTTTTATTCCCTTTTGGCACTCTGGTGTTTCAGCCAGAGATAGATCTCCGGTAGATTTTGTATATGCACGGAGAAGAATTATCCACCAGAATCCAGAATCAACTGGCGCTACTCTTCCAATTGCACTCTCACCAAAATCTGCTACTATAGTATCCGTCTTGCGAACTGGATCGTGAAGAACTTTAAAACTAGCTGGCATAACCCCTTCCCCTAGCTTAAATCTATCTATTTTTTTCTCCCACCCTTGAAGCTGAAGGGTCTTCAATAGGAAATTTTTAACTATATCTGGCTCACCATTCATTAAAAAGGCCAGAGCACTTGGTACAAAATCTCGAACAAAAACCTGCACAGCGAATTTTTTTTTCAGATTTTAAGGGAACATATTAGGAGCATGTCTCACTAAGCTTAAAAGTTGCTTTTTCAAAAGGTACACACTCATATTCAGCAAAAAGTAAAAAGTTAGTTTCACTTCTTTTTAAGCTTAGCCATGCATGATCTAGTTTAACATAAATATATAAATCAAAATCACTGAAACATCATTTGTCTCTTGGTAGTGGGATTAAAGATTTATCTCATTGCAGTTTTATGCAATTTCAGTATCAATATCTAATAAACTCACAAGGATATTTGTTTTTGTCAAAAAATAAGGCCTGGTGATAGTAGGCAGTCAAAATTATGCAATTTTCAATTCTATTACCAGAAGATAACTTTCTCTAATGAAAACCTTTTACCTGATCATAATTCAAGACTTCCTCAGAAGCATGGTCATATGCGGCAATTGTGCCCACAGGTTGGCCCCGAAAATGCACTAAGGAGCGTCGGAGGGCTTCCCAAGCATCTGCCACAATTGGATGGGGCTCGAAAGAATTCCGAGCAGAGGAAGCTGGGGTGTCCAACACTGACCGTCCAGGTGAGTATGTGCTCTCGTAATTCTCTAAACCTCTTGTCAATCCAATGGATAACTCACTAAGTGACCTCTCATCGAATGATCTCTTCCTCTCTATGTTTAATCTCGGTTTATCAAGAAGCTTTGAGAGATCAAAATCATCCATTTCGGATATTGAGGCGTGGGAACTCACATTTCGAAGTCCGAAACCCCTCACACCATCCACATTAACCTTTATACTATCTTGTCTATCCATATCACCCTTCAACTTTCGACCAAGGGTCTATCACCAAAAAGAAAAAACCATATATATTAATCGCAATATTTACCTTCGTAATCGAAAGATAAATATACACATAGAATATCCACAAATAAAATACATAGATGCGTGCGTATGCGCACATGTGGTAAGTCCTTGTAAACACTACGACATTGTACAATTTGAAAAAGAGTAATGCAATTTGTACATTACCATGTACAGATTGATGTATGGATTGATGACATAGAAGAGATAAAGAGAGATTAAAAAAAAAGAAAAAGGAATTCAGTTAATATAATCCACATCATCAATAAGTACATGAATCTGTACACAATAATGTATAAGTAGCATTACTCTATGAAAAAACCAAAAATGAAAGTTCACATCTAAAAGCCCAAAAAGGGGGGAAAATACAAAAATTCAACCTTCATACTCGCAAATACACACTGTTTGCATACCTCTGTGAATGCGTAGATGAACTATTCTTTGCGCTGAATAAACTATAATGAAGGAGAGAGACAGATGATACTTCAATATAACAGATGTGTGTGTGTGCACGCAGACACACTTAAAATGATTACATCCACAACAAATGATTACATTCGGTAAGAAAAATGCAAAGATAAGCAAATTTTTTACAGTGATTAGTTAGAACTTAGAAATAATGCACAGTCTCCAGTTGTTATTTTTCTCAAATGTAAACAAAATAGGCCAAAATAATAATAATAATAATAATTTCCTACAAAAAAAAAAAAAAAACACCACCTGATATTAATATCATTATTTGTTTTACGAAAAATATACTCATTTAGAAACAAAAATTAACTAAAATCAGAATGAATCTGGATATGCTGGTGAGATTTAAACAAACAAACAAAGTACATTACCGAATTCAAATGAAAGGACTGTAATTCATATAAAATTATCAAAAATGAAAATGACTATATAAAATTAGAATTCGTGAATGCTGATGAGGATCCAAAAACAACCTACATTATCAAACGCAAAGAAAAGTTCTGAAATTCACAATAAACTGGTCAAGATCCACTTAAAATGAGCTAAAAAAACATAAAAATAGAACCCACCCAAAATATCAAATGTTAACATAAGACAAACCCTACTCCAGAAAGAGTTAAGATTTGAGACAAAAAATTATCCAATCTGCGAGAAACACATCAGATCTAAATCTCCCTTTGCACAAAAATCAAGAAACAGAGAGATACAGAAAGAATGAAAAAACATACCTCTAACTACGGGTGATAATGAAGAATGAGAGTAGGGAGAAATATGTAAGGGATATTCCCGCAGAAATGACGACCGGTAAGTCGCCGGAGAAGAAAAAAGTATAAGGGGTGTATGAAAATGGGGAAGAGGAAAAAATGAGCCATTTGGCGGAAGCCCATATTTATTGACCAACCAGAGAGAATTGCGGGTTGGGTGGGTACGGGGAAGAAGAGAAAGGGACTTTTGGACCGTCACTGTCTAAAGAATTATTTAATGATAGTGGATTAGAAAAATTGTGTTCATGTATTGTCCTAATATCGAGTTGGTCTTCAATCTCTTAAAAAGAGAAAATTAGTCACTAATTTTTCATTATAGTTACACCACCGTTATTCAATTGTAGAAACCATCAACTAAGATTATGCTAAAAATTTAAAGCGAGAGATGTTTTTACGAGAACTATGTGACGATTTAATAATGATTTAGTGCAACAATTGCTCATTTTTAAAGTGGGGTCAACTCACTACTCAAAACAATATATTGAGGACCAATGCTAAATTTTCCCTAGTATATAATTAGCATGGTAAGACTTTTTACCGGCAATAGCCGGTTGGAATGCAAACCTACCAAAAAAGGGGTAACAGCGGTCTGGGGTCAAGCGAGTCGTGTTGGGCTTGACACTATGGCCCGCAAGGGCCTAAGAAATACATATGTTTAGGGTTGTTAGCGGCAAATTAATTTTTGCAAGCTGTTATTCGGCTCTCACGAGTTGGTTCGCGAGCTCATTGGCTCATGAGCAAGCTGGCTCGTTAATGACTTGCAAATCGATTCTTTATAAATTAATGAAAAAAAAATTCCGTAAAAATAAATAAAAATTGGCGAGACGTGACTAGCTGGACTCGTCCCACCACCAAGAGGCAAGTTTTGGGGTGAGTCCAACCGCACTTTGGTGTGACAGATTGCTCGTCACATGCAACACCCCTACATATGCTCACGTGATTAACTTGGAATGAGCCAAGTTAAAACAAATTACAAATAAATGTAGAGGTAGAGGTAGGTCACCCACAAAATGAAGAAAGATGTTTTACTAATAATTGGAGAATGAGTTTGACTTACGTGTTTAGGCCACCAATAGAATAGTAATGCTAAGTTAATGGCCTACAATGGTAATACTTTGTAGTTGACAGATTAAGGGGTTTTGTGATACTGAAGCCTCCATGCTTATGGTGTATGAGAAATTTTACTTATGAGTAAGCTATCAAGAAACTATTGAGATATCAATATGAAAAGAATTTCTATCACGAGTAGAAATTGAGGTAGAGAATGTAAATAAGCAAATTTGTAAGAGTAGAAGATGGTGTCAAGGAGATAAATTTTAAGGCGAGAAATATCCTTTATATAACACTACAAGAGTTGAAGTGCAATGTCAAAAATCTATTTATAAATAAAATAAAAATAAAAGTTCTATCCACTTTTAAATTCAAATTCCTCCAACCACCCTTACCTACTAAAAAAAAAAGAAGACGAAGTAGCCACTACCCTCCTCCTGGAAAAATGAACACAAATGTGCAAAATGATGCATATATTGCATCATATTTCATACCAAGCAATACTCAATGGTTTTTTTTAGAATCTATATATATATTTTCTCTTTTCATTGACCTACTTTTGACAATGAAGCGTGTATTTACCTCAGCTAAAAATTGTACGATTTTATCAATGAAATAATTTTTATATCATCTACTAATATAAGAAGGAAACACTTTTATTTTTAATAATAGTCATCATTCAGAGAGTTTTTTTTTTTTTTTTCCGTATATCATTATTTTGTCCATGAACAACTTAGTAGGGAAATCCATACGGCTAAAATTACTACTAACAATAAGCTTTCTTTACTATTAGAAATAACAAATTGTTGTTGGTGTATGGTAAAAAATTAGCTAATATTTTAGTTTTAATGTTTAGCTATGGATAAATCTAATGGAAATGAATAAAATGTTAATTAAAAGTATTGGGTTGGCGATTAATCATCTTCTCACTTTAATCCTTGGACGGTCATTAAAAATAATATATTGAATAGTGCTATTGGTATATAATGGAGTAATATATTAATGTCTACAATCTCCGTCATTATGTTTCAAAAATATGTAATGTCTTTAGTTTTTAATTATATTTAATTCATGGTACCAATTATGCCGATAATAATTTATTCTATAGAAAAGTTTTAATCATGAAAATACTTATATAATAATATCAAAAAGTTTAATATAAATATTTTCTTTAGAAAATTATATTAACTGCCCGAAATGAAATTTTTTTTTTTTTTATTAAATATGATGATTTCAGTATCCTTTTATTAAAATGTCCTCCACACAAATGTAGGAAAAATTGAAAGATAGTTTGAAATTCATAAAAAAATGAAAGAAAAAGAATTTGATAAATGTTCTAAAGTCAAAAGAATGATATATTTGTCAATAATTTAAAAAAAAATGAATATTATTTAGAGAAATACAAAATAATGAACACAATTCTCGCCCTCTCTCTCTCGACTTCACCTACCTCGAAAGACATCATGATTCACGAGCTTGAATTATAACATTGTATATTATTATTAGCAGGTGGCCACGGTTGTCAGGTTACATGACCACCAACCTATTTTTATGTTTAAGATGATATTTTGCAAAATTAAGGACCACTAGTCCTTTTCGCATTATTGAATTGAAATAAACATCCAATAAGAAATTAAGCACGTTTCCTTTACTTCATAAGCGTGGTAAGTATGGTTGAATCGGGTGGGGTGATGTCGGGGGTGAGCGAGTAAGTTTAGTTGGTTGGAGAAGATGAAATTATTCCAAAACTTTTTATTTGTTGATACGTACTTAATTATTTTATTGATATTTATTTGTACTTTCTAAAACGTTATGTAATTTGATTTGCAATTTTTTATATTTTTTTGTTATTGTTTTACCTTTTTTGTTTGTTTGTTTATTTAAAGAGAAATACAAATCCGTTGTAAGATGGTCAAAATGGAAGGAAGGATGAGTTTTGTTAAATTATGCTAAAAATGATTAAAAGTGGATTTATTATATTTTACAAATTAAGATTGAGGACGAAGAGTGCAAATTTTCCTACATATGCGCGCGTGCACGCGCGAATGCATGTTTGTGTGACTTAAAATTTTAAATTGAGTCAAATAATAACTATAGTCATGCTGAATTTTGAGAAGAAATAAGGCATAGATAAATAATGATCAAGTGGGTTCTAAAAACAAAAACTAACAATAGCAAAATAAAGTAAATAAGTATTAGACCGTCCCTAGCATTTTTTTTCTTTTGCCTTGGTCCGCTAATTGCATTAATTTACTGACTTGAGTATTCAGTAAGTTTATGTTTGGCTCGTGTTATTTATAAATTCTTGAATCGTTTTTTATTCACACATTTTGAGGATTCATAAGTACACTCACTTATTCATTACTTGCTTATTCGACATTTGTATTTATTTATAGTATAAATTATTTATAAACACTTCCCGAACAAACTTTAGAATTGATCATATGCTAAGTTCTCAATGACCGACCACTAATTTTGATGTCGAATCAACAATATTAGGTTTCAAAGTTAATATTTCTACCATTTCTTATTATCTTGTATTTATTTTTATTTTATTTTATTATTTTTTGGGCTAGATGTCTATTTACTAATCGAATAATGTCATTTTCTTGGACATCACGATGTTCATTTGTTAATATCCAGATAACAAATTTGGGTCTCAACTTTATACCCTATTTTTTGTTGGTTTTGATTCCTACGCTCAAGTCAATTCCATAGGTGGACATGCATTTGTTTCTTCCAAGGTGTTGTTCCCCTTCTTGATCATATTTTCTCGTCGAGTAACCAGGTTTTGAAGACGTATATTTTTGGGATTTTTTCACTCTCTAATGTGTTACATTTTTCTTGTCCAATTATAAAACAAAAGTTCATTATTAATCAAATTTGAATGTAGCACATTTAACGATCAACATGTTTGATAGTGATATGATACACTAAACATGCCTAAAAAAATGTATCACATGTTTTTAGTTTTTAATAATCTCTAGTAAAACTTGCCAAACTCAACATATTATCTTTATTAATACCTACTTGCTCTTAACTTCTTCCATTCTTCAAATAGAAGAACAAAGATATAGAGAATCAGACCAAATATTTTTTCAATATCCCGGTCATTCACGAAACGTGAAAGTTAATGATGGGTTTCTTAAAGAGAAACCTCATGCTATGAAATAAGGTTTTGTTTTTGGATAATGGTGGTTGTACGCCATGCTATGTACAACCCCCTCCCCCTCACATGTGAGGGGGCTCACCACGAATAAAAAATTCGTGAACCCCCTTTATGTGAATGGGTTGTACACCATGTTGCACAAATATGGTGTACATGTAGCATAGTTCTTTGTTTTTATCCTCTTCCATTCTAAAAATGGAGGCTCGTAAGAATTAATAAAAAGATGATTGAGCCAACTTGATATTTTGGCAGTATTGCCAACACAAGCATTCCCTGTATTTTATTCTTTAAATAAATAAATAAATTACGGGTCTAACACCCAGCCTAGAGAAATATTTTGGGCTACGGATAGCATGTTAAATTTTGGGATTTATCTGCCTTTCCAAAACCCTTCTTCTCCAATTCAGATGATGTTTTCGCATAATGAAAGTGTTTATCAAGTCCGGTTTTTGGGACAAACGGAAATACCCTTCTAGTAATGGATTGGTGATAGGGACGCACATTTTAACAGCAAGTGACTACAGGTCCTACTTTTGCAAAGAAAAGTGGAAACGAGGGTCAAATTTTTGCCAATTAGCCAATGTGTGCTGCATCGTGTATTGAGAACTTTACTGTAACGTAGTTTGACACGATAAATTTTTGGATGGCGTTGTGCTAATTTTTGTGTAGGAATTTCTATATGTTTTTTAGATTTTTTACGTACACGAATTTTGTTATTGTAGGTTTGTCTCATTTCGGTAAATGGACACGTTTTCTTAGAAATGCATGGGAGGGAGGCTTATCCTTAATAGTAACGAGGTAATCTGTTTGGCTTTTCCAATTCTTCTATAAAATTTAAATATTCATTATTGTACCAATTAAGACTCAATATATGTGATTTTGACTTTTATCAAACTGATTGTACGACCAATCTTGAATCACACATGAGGCTCGTTTAACATGATAATTAATTAACAAATTTTATCGTGTCTTCATTCTTTAATCATATTCTATTCAACCTATCAAATATACCTTATAATCATTATTAATACGTGTTCGTCAACTTCTTCACCGACCTTGAATATTTCTAATATTTCTTGTCAGATATTTTTCAGTTCTATAAAATAAATAAATAACGGACTTAAAAAATAAAATTAATAATAAATTAAGCATCAAAAGTTTGTAAGAATAAATAACGCATTCAAGACCAGAATTTCTCTTATTTTATTCTCTCCGTTAATCAATTGAACTATCCTAATCTTGATTAATATTTGACTGTTACTATGTTATTTTTATTAATTCAATATGTATGTCTTAAGTTAATTAACTTAATAAGATTCTTAATTAAGTAATTAAAATATCCAATTAACTATGAATTAAAAATTTAATTACTTAATTATTAATCGAGTAATGCTGTTATCAACCTTGAGGACATTTTGACATGTCGTTTGAGGCCACTGTATTATCATATTGATCGGTAATGAATAATTGCATTGCATTAATCTTGAACATTAAATGACAGCTTTGAATGTTTTTTATTGGGTAGTTAAAACTTAAATGTTACCGTATAACTAATTATTTAACAAATTAGACAAAATCTAAATCGTTTAACATTGTATTTTTTCAGATAATTTTTTTATTGGCTAATTAAAATATTTGCAACTTAAATCAGAAAGAACGAAAACAAAAATAAAGGAGAAAAGCATAGCCACTTAACAATAGTACCAAAAAGGCAAGTGTTCTATTCATCGATTCACGGCGTCTAGACATAACTTCCCGCATGGAGAGTTAGGTGTTGTTCTCTTCGTGTTTTAATTTTTAGTTTTGAATTCATTTTGGGTTTGTATTTTAAGTGCCAATTTTGAGATTATTAAAAACGCGTTTTTTTGTCATTTTGAAAATTTATTTCAAAAATAAAAAAATGAAGTTTTGGCTTAGTTTTAACTAAAAACAACCAAAACGACTTTTTGGCGTTTTTCGTTTTCTTTGTAAATTTTAAACTCGTTTTTGGAAATTCGTTTTTGAAAATGAGTAAGTAAACGTTTTCAATATTTTCAAAAACTGAAAATTGTCTCAAAACAGCAAAGAGAACATGTCCTTAGATTCTGATTCAGGATGAGCGTTGGTGGTCTATACATACTTGTATTCACACATGATTAATGCTTGTATCTCACACGAGAAATTATATTAATTTTTCGAATTGTACATTTCCTAGTAATTAAGAACAATAAAATCGAGATAATGGACCAAAAGCTACTGAACTTGAGCTATGCTTTGACAAAATTTGAGCCTCAATCCGATGGAATGTAGCTTCATCACAAGGAAGAGTGATTCTACTTCTATTGTCAAAACCAAACTCTTCTGCAGCTTTGTGAAGCAGTTGTTGAAACAAAGGATTCTTCAAGTACAATGTAGGAACAACAAACCTTGTCATCTCACTGCCCACATACACCACAAAGTGGCCTTTTGGTGCTATTTTTCTTCTCTCAGTTTCTACATTTTTCGGCATTATATCCTAAGCAAAATGAATAAGAGACATGGAGTGAGAATTTGGGAGGGGTGTTTCAAGTGAAAGAGATGGGCATCTCTATATATAGAACTTGGAAAGTGTGTCCTTTTGCTTTCATAAGATAAGGGTTATAACTGTGGATAAAAATTTTACGCCCAATCCAAAACTTACATGTTTCGAAATATCAATGCTTGTGTCTCAATAATACTACAACTTGGTAAGTCGAATGCATCAATAGATCATCACGAGTCAAGTCGAATTCACATACGATTCACAAATTCAGTCAGAACATCAATTAAGTCAATTCCGTTCGAACATGACTTCATCACAACATCCTACGAGCTCTCGGAATTCCTCATCACTCTAGTTTATTTTGACTCTCTCGAAATTACTTTTAATTACTATATTAGCGTCGAACGAAGTTTGTTTAACAGATTTTGACGCAAATGGAGTTCTCATTCACATGCAAGAATGCACAAACTCATGCATGCAAATGTTCAGAGGTTGTGGATTTTGCGGTGTCGAGGGGTTATTATGCTTGCACATGGTTTCAGTAACTCTGCAAATCTTGCCATACTTTCCACTTAGTTGAACTAATTTTCAAGTTTCAGACCATTCTCACAGGAACAAATCACTCCGTATTTGTACAGGAACTATAGGACAAACACATATGCCAAGAAACGTGGTATAATTGATTAATATCTTATGATTCGACATCCCGTCAAAACACACACTGTAGATGTTCGAAAATCTAGGGTATGTTTTCTTTACCATTTTCAAATCGTTTTTTGTTTTCGATTTGTCAAAACAGTGAAAACGCGTTCTCTTTCCCATTTTCGAAAACGCGTTTTGAGTAACCATATACAATTCTCAGATTGCGGTGCGAATAATAAAAAATTGGTTTGGTTGTTGACATCTAGTATGCCTCTGAAATACATATGGTTACTCATGATTCAATAAATGTAAATCAAAGAAAACACAAAACGGCAAATTTATCGTTTTGAGTGTTTTCAATTATAATTAAGTCAAAATTTTCAAAACGCGTTTTTAGTGTTTTCAAAACAATTTTTCAAAATGCAAAAAAAAAAAAAAAATACATTTTCAACAATCTCAAAATTAATTCAAAACTCAAAACACAAAAAAAAAAAAAAACAAATTTTCAACAATCTCAAAATGGACACTCAAAACACAAAACCCAAAATGAATTCAAAACACAAAGAGAACAATCTCATACTGTCTACGTCGTTAGCTTGTTGAAATTTTCTTAATAATCGGTTCGATATAGTATGTAGTGCCTTAAGAAGCTCGGGCAGTTCGAAGTTGAGTTGAAATTTCATCAAAGTAAAATGTTTATGCAATGCTAATTGGAAGTACGTGCTGCCCATCTCATGTGTAAGATAAGATATGTAGATATATACTGAATAATTCAGAGAGAGAAAAACATAGATAGAGTTGTAGAGAGATTTGACTGTATGTCATAATCTGTTGTGGTACTTAGCCTAGTCCTTCTAGGCAGAAAATACAAGTTGAATCTGCAGCCCCTCCATTCCTCTTCATTTGATGAGGAGCATGCAGAAGATATTTCAATGATTATCACTGAGTATTGTCTTGTTTCGTCTCAACTAATAATATTTTATATTTACGAGTACAAAATAAGGTTTGGGGATTTTGAAAATGTACGTCCAAAATTGGGGTTTTAATATCGATAAGGAACCTGACTGAGCTGTTGTATTTAACATAATTGCGGGGGAGAACAATATGACATTTGTATACATGTATAGCCCTTGTTTCCATACGTATTAAAATCTAGATTTTAATTTAAATTAAAGTCAATAATTAATTTTAATCACATGTTTCATGAGATTCACAACTTTTTTAACATATATTTCACTAACTTTTATCAAAATCTACTAAAAATTTAATTTTAATCCTCACCAAATAGGGGCATAATATATATAGAGAGAGGGGTGGGTGAGTGGGGGGGGGGATAGTGTAGTTGGGTGTGTGTGTGTTTTTACATTACAAAAATAATCATAATCTGATTACTGAAAAAAATAATTAGTATTTGATTTTAGAAATTGAAATTTTAAAAGTAGAGTTTATTGGAATTTTTTATCGGGAAAAAAATACAAAACTACTAATTTTAAAGAGTGTGTTTGAACCACATTATTTTGAAAGGATATATTTTGGAATAATAGATTGATGGAGAATGTGTTGTTGAAAAAGAAGGAAAAATTATTGATGTAATGAAAAATATTATTTTATTAAACAATGTGTTGTTAAAAATGAATAGAAGAGTGAGAATGAAAATTTTAATATGGCTCAAATAATGGCATACTTTCAAATTTGACAAACTTGTAAAATTCTTTTAAAATTTGGTGGTATTAATTAAATAAGGTAAGATCACAATAACATATATACAATTTATGGTCTCAGTTACATACAGTCACAATCACAAAACGTCACGTCATAAACCACAAATGTCACAACTTATTTATCCGCCCGAAATTAGCATGTGTTTGGCACCCATTTTTGGAAAATTACAAATTTTGGAATAGTGATTAATTGAAGAATGTGTGGTTATAATTAAGAAAGAGAAAAATTTTTTAAAATATTAATGAGTGCCAAACACCCTTATAATTTATTACAAGTTATTTTTCAATCACAAATTATTAAATTAATTAATTACAACTTATTTATCGATCATAAAAATTAAATTAATTGATCACAATTTATTTCTCACTCAAAATTATCAATAACTTGTTACAATTACCTAACAAATGGCTACAAATTACCCACCATCTTTACCACCTACACTACCCCACCCCACTACCGTCAACACCACCTAAAACATCGCAATCGTCTCATATCCACAACCCCAATAATCACCTCCACCTCCACCTTCACTGCACCACCACCATCAATACCACCGGACTTCACCTCCACATCAAATCCACCACCTACACCTTAATCCACAACCATTGGACAACAACCCCACCAATACAACCACTGTCACCTAGTCTACAACCACTTGCTTTCTCCTCTGCACCACCATCGCCCTACCTTCGGCAACAGGGGCGGATTTAGGGGGGCTGGGCCGGGCCGGGCGGGCCAGCCCCCTGCCCATTTTTTTTTTAGTAGAAAAAAAAAATTTTGTAAAAAAAAAAAAAAAAAATTTATTGTGTAATTTTATTTTTTTTACGTATTAGCCCGGTCTGGAATCCGCCCCTGTTCGACAATCGTTGATTTTCTTCTCACCACCACCCCATAGTACTCACTTCACACCATCAGCATCAACAACCGTAGAAAGACAGATATACATCCACATCACAATACTTACCTCATAGCGGCGACGCCACCACAACTATAGAAAGACAGAGCTACAATCAAATCACAACACCAACCTCATTGTGATGGCACCACCACTACTCCATCTAGTTGATTCCGAGACAGAATGCTTGGTGGGGATGGTAGCAATGGCGAAGAATCGGAGACATGCCCGGAAATGTTTAGAAGAGGGAGTGGGGTGGTTGTTGTTGTGGGGGTGTATAATATGTTTTTAAATTAAAATATAATTATAATTTGATATTTGAATAAAAACAATTAGTACATATTTTTTAAAATGAAAAGTAAAATATAGGGTTGTAGCCTGTAGGTAATTTTTCCTTAATTAATATCTTGACCAATGTGCAATGGCCTACGGGCTCATTTTCTAGAGCTCCGATTTGAGCACGTGCTTTTATGGGTAATGAGGTCGATTGTTTTTACATCTCTACTTTATGGATTCATTTTTCCAAGATCCGATTCCGAAATTCTTTTCTTGGTTATTTGGATTTTCTTATGTTTTGACTTTGCACATTTATTAAAATTAGTTAATGTCCTTTATTTACACGGTTTGTACTGATTCAAGAATTGTTTGTCAAAAGTTTTTGTAAAATCATTTTTTTTTTATCGAATCATTTTCAACCTACAAACTTTCTCCAATTTTTAACCATATATTCTTGAAAAAAATCATTATTTCCTTAAAAAATTGTGCCAAACGATAAAATGTCGGCCATGCTAGGTTGATGAACAACCTAACCAAATAACCTTGAAGCAACCGATGTCATCCTCTTTGCACCTCAAGTTGAAATCAAATATCATCCCCTTTGCACGACAATTTCTAGTTCCTAATTCAGATTTGAAAAAATTGCATATGCCGTCTTTAATTTTTACTTCCTTTTGTACTTTTGTCCTTTATGTTTATTCTTAACAATATTATTCCCAAATTTTTTTATCCACGGATGCTAAAAAATAGACCGTTAGACATCAATTTCACACCATTGAATTTAATCATAATCGACGATACCTTTTATTAAATTTTATCAAAATCAATTAAAAATTTAATTTTGAACTACACCAATAGGAGACCAAGTATATACTTAAGCTAGCCAGAAATGATATATTTTCAATTTTGGTTAATAAAAAATATTGAGTTTTGCTACTTGTATAGATACATTGATTGACAAAACCATTTTTTTCCATCTATCCATGTGTTGACGTCGAAAATTGAATGAACAAGATTCAAGCCAACTTAA
>CAIGRP010068417.1:0-13053 GCA_903798385.1 Fraxinus cuspidata
AACTCAATTATCAAAAAGGGAAAAATGTTCAGTAATTCTTCAAAGCCTCCAATATGGTGCCCTTAATGGCTTGGTGAATTATTCCTAGCATCAATCTCTTTCAAAATGTGCTGGAGCTTGGTCTACACGCTGACATGAGTTGTAAATAATGTTGCATCTAATCATGAATCTCAGTGCTCTATGTCATGTAATGCATCAGATAATGTAACAAATCTTAAGGTTTTTTACTCAGTAAAATTTGTTTTCTTGGGAAATTTAAGTATTCTTCAAAAATTTTAATGAACAAAAATTAACAATTTATATTGGGAAAAGTAAACAAACCTGAACCTGAGAAATACAATCTTCCACACCTCGGATCAGCTCTTGTATCTGCAGATTCAAACAAAAAAAAAGCACAGATTTCAC
Source organism: Fraxinus cuspidata (assembly GCA_903798385.1). NCBI lineage: Eukaryota > Viridiplantae > Streptophyta > Magnoliopsida > Lamiales > Oleaceae > Fraxinus > Fraxinus cuspidata. The sequence goes on from CAIGRP010068417.1 coordinate 406, forward strand.
TAAGTAAATAAATTAGAATAATTATAAGAATAAAAATATAGGGCAGACCCAAAACAAATACAACCAAGGGAACTCATTTCAAGAAATGATTGAAAATTAAGTACCTGAACCATAATAGGGGTATTAGTAAGCACAGCCCTTCTTGCAAGCGTTCCATAAGAGCCCATTTTCCTCCTAATTTCTCTGGCCTTTTTTCTCGGATATCCACCAAGATTCTTTTCAATTATGTAACTCCACGAGCTAAAGATTCTGTCTTTCATTTTGCAAGCTATGATTGCACATTTAGAATAACAAAAATCATCTACATATACAAAATAAAATTTTTCGAACAAAATGTTCATTCTATAGTTCAAGAAAAATGAAGTAAACAATACACTACAAAAAAGGATTATGCATATCTATCTAACTTTCCAAAAAACATATATTTCACCAGATCTCATTAATGAATTTATAGCCTAATGTAGAAGTTTATTCAATGCTCCAGCTACAATAAATCCTAATTCAGTGTCTTCATGCTGATACTCTTTTATTCCCATCCAATTTTAGCTACTAACAATGCACACGTCCAATATATTCAGAGAAACAATAATTGAAAAATAAAATGTAAGTAGTTTTCCATTATTAAATATCTGGGTCAATAGAGGGGCTGAAATTCTATAATTGTGCTTCCAAATAAATTAGAAATTAATCACTTCATTGCAGCACGGTACAAACGTCCAACAATTTCAAAAGGCTAGAAAATCCATATTTATCATTAACCTCAAGTTCACATAAATAACCATCCTCAATCCTCCATAATTTATTTCTCATTATAAACACATTAATTCACAATATGCTACATTACTCAATCTCTAATTTAAAATTTCAAAACCATTATGAAAAAAAAAAAAATTTCACATCAATAATTTCTCCATTCCGACTATTATTTTTACGCTAATTTAGAAAAAAAAGTACCGGATCTGTCAGATGCAGAAATAGGTTACCCTTAATCTAAAATCCGAACTGTTCGAACAATAAAATCACAAAAATTACAGAAGTAATAATAATAACAACACCAAACATTGAAAACAAAAACAGCGTATAAATAATGAATCATACCTTACAAGAGAGCTTACTAATTAAGCGAGCGTTGGCGAGAATGCAGATGCTAAAACGGAGCAAGAAATTTGAGGAGGCGTCCATTTATAGTGGAAAAAGATGGGGTTAATTTCACTGGTGGCCACATGCCTTTTATAGTTGGTGTCACAATACCACCGACTTAATTTTGTTCATAATGACCACTGAAATTTATACTTAGTGTCATTATGGTCATCAAATTTAATTTTATTTCACCAAGATAATTTTATTTCATATAATATTTCACCATGATCACTCGATTTCTTTTTACTATTTTCATTAATTTTAAAAGGGGTAAAACGGTAACTTTGCATTATATATAAAATAAAATTTAAAAAAATAAAATAAATAAAAAACTTATATAAAAAAAAATTAAAACGTTTATCTTAAAATAATTTTTTATTTTATTTTATTTTTTAAAGAACATTTTTTTAAAATGACTTTTTATTTTATTTTATTTTTCTAATTTAAAATAAGTTTATAATTTATTTAAAAATATTTGTTTAATAAGTTTTATTTTATTTTATTGTTTTAATTAAAAAATTTAAATTGAGTTTTTATTTTATTTTTTAAAATAAGTTTTTATTTATTTATTTTATATATATAATGCAAAATTACTGTTTTACCCATTTTTAAATTAATGAAATAGTAAAAAGAAGTTGAGTGGTCATTGTGAAATATTATATTAAATTGGGTGGTCATAGTGAAACGTTATATACAATTAAATGGCATTGGTGTAATAAAATTAAATTGAGTGGCATTGGTGACACTAAGTAAAAAGTTTAGGGTCATGGTGAAACAAAATTAAATTCGATGGCCATGGTGACACCAACTATAAAGTGGTTGGCCACCAATGAAATTAACCCAAAAGGATGTGGTGTATTTGTTTTGCAAAGTATGATTTGAAACGTGTTATTAAAAGAAAAAAGAAAGAAATTACGTTGAGATCCTCAACTTATTAGAGTCATAACAAATTGGTTCTAATCTTAAGTCGTTGACATCGTTAGCCCTCAACCTATCAACTTTATAGTAAAGAACCCAATTTATAATCTGGATCGAGTGAGTTGATTTATGACCAATGCAATTAATATTAAGCCATGTTTGGTATGTGTGTGTGTGTGTGAGAGAGAGAGAGAGAGAGAGAGATTGTTAAAATTAATTGTTGAATTTAATTAAAAATTTTATGAGAGAGAGAGAGAGATTGTTAAAATTAATTGTTGAATTTAATTAAAAAATTTATCACCTTTTTAGCTAAACCAAGTAAGAGTTAAAACAAAGATTGATTGATTCTTTTAGGCTAGTGGATAAAGACATTTTATTTTAGATATATGTACATTTGAAGTAAAGAATAATAGCACAAAATCCCTTAAAAACGTTTTCATTTACAATATACCACATACTTATTAAAAATCGTAGAAAACACACCTATTTGAAATCTTTTGTGCAAAAAATCCCACTTCCGTCAAGATTCGTTAGATTTATTATTAAAAACAATAAAAAAAATACCAAAACTAAAAATGAATAATTACATTTTTAGTACTCAAACTTTTTTCTTTTTAACAAATTAAATCCATTTTTTTTTTATTTTCTTTTTTGTGTGTACAAATCTATAATCCAAAATCTTTAAAACTTTATTTGGTGAAATGAAGAAGCTAATGAACTATCATAATCATTTGAGACACCCAAAAACAATGGAGAGAAAATGGAACTTCCCATTAGCTATTGGCTCAATAGTTTCTTTGTTTCCTTTTTAACCACCGTAACATTACTGAATGGGATGCCGCTGCTGCCATTTCAATGGTACTACTCCCCATCTGCTGCTGCATCTATTTTCGTCAATTCGAACTCTGCCCTACTTTGATTTCTGCCTTATCGCCATTGTCGTGCCTGACTTATTTGATATCCGGCACAGCAGGAAATGACTGCATGCTCCGACGCACTTTCCAGACGCTTTACCATCCACACAATCAATATGTGTTTTACCTCGATGCAGTGTCTTCTGCCGAAGAGCGTCTTGACCTACACGCCAATTTTGATAAATTCAAAAATGTCCGAAGAAAATATTCGGTAAATTCACTTCTCTCTCTTTTGTTTTCCTTTAATTTTTCAATCTTCATGATATCATAAGTTTTATTCTGGATCTAAAATTTCACGAGCTTAACTCAATATCCGTAACATAAGCATTAGACTCAACAAATTTGGACGAATATTTAGATACCCACTTTGATATAGCAGTTCTTGAATTGGATCATGTACTCGTTCATCACGTTGTCTGGGTTCTTTTGGTGGGGGTTGTAGAGCATGTAAATTGGTACGATTCTGTTTATGTGATTGATAAATTTTTCAATGAATGATTTTTATATTTTTTTGATTTTTGAATACTAATGTTGTGTTGCTGGTGACCTGGCTCATAAATCTGAGGATTTAAAAATGAATTCGGCCGGAATTTATCCCAGTTGCTTTGAAATAATAATTTAGATGAGTAACTATATGGGAAAATAACATTATATTTCTAAACCTTATGCAATTTGATAAATGACATTTGAGTGATAAGTTTTAATTTTTTCAAGGTCTCAACATTTTGTTTCTTCATTTTCTGTATATTACATTTGATAATCACAACACAACAATCCAGAAGTCGACGTTTTCAATTTGTTTACGAAAATATATTTCGAATTAAAATCATCGCAAGCGTACGGTTCGTTAACAAGTAATAAAGTGGACTTATTGAGTCCGAGTATCATCCCACGAAGATTGGCTAGTTCAATTTTAGTTATTGTGACCTTAATCGAAACAAGAATAATATGATGTATTTGTTTGTGACAAAATTATGAATAAATTAATCTGCTTATGCAATTATGAGTAAATTAACTGAACTAAATTCAAATTATTCTAAATGCAGATTAATGTGTTCAAATAATATAACAAATGTGCTAGGATCCCGAATTCATATGCAATAATCAGTTTTAACCCTAGTTTTATACATTGACAATACGATTGATTTTGACGAATCAATGTTCCTATTTTATTTAACAATCTCTCTCGAATAATGTTAAATCTAATTTTATGTATAACCCAACTATGTTTATATGATAAATGCGAACATATAAAAGTGTATGAATTTTTATGAACGCCTAAAAATTCACATACAGCACAGTGGTATATTTTTATCCCCTGTCGGACCATGTGACAATTTATATATGTCGAATATATTTCCCTTCTTTCAAATGCATAAAAATACGCCATCAAATTTATACAAATACCCTGCACAATAATTGTGGAAAAAAGAAAATCATATTACTCATTTAATATTCAAAAACGTGTTTTAATGTCAAATATATAAAACTAAAAATTTAAAACTTATATTACATGGTCCATCGTTCTCCTAGTACAAAGAAAACTACTCTAGCATGTTATGAAAAATATAACAGAAGATATAGTGAAGAATCGACATCACCCGATTACTTTTGAATTGAATCTTCACATTCATGGAGTCGATCTTCACGTTCTTCACCTCCAAAATACGTAGAATATATGATTTTTAGATCAAAAGGAGGTCCCTTGTGTTTTAGTCGAGTATGGTATATATAAGATGCCTAAAATCTTGTTACCAAAGTACAATTTCAGTTGAAAAGGAAAAAAAATCTCGCCAAAAATTTGTACTATGCGGCCGCATAATGCATTTATAAGTGGTCGCAGAGAAGGACGTCCAACAATCAATTTTGACCCTGGAATGCATAATACGGTCGCATCAAATTAGATTTATACGACCACATATGTATACGTTTTTTCCCACTGGACATCTTTCCGTATTTTGGTCATATCTCTCTCTTCTGATATCAGATTAATGTGATTCAAAATGCATTGGAAATATAACTTAATTGTCTACAAATCTTCTAGAAATTATAATTTTTCCAATTCAAACATTTCCTATACCAAAAATGGGTTTGAAACTGAGACTAAAAATTCAAAATATAACTTTTTCGGTTGAAAGTTGATACGTGATAGTACTTGGACTATATTTCATCGCTTTGGCTTCTTTCCTTATCCAATTGATGCCTAACACTCTCAGATATTCATCATGATGTTTGACGTAACTTTTGAGTATTTGTATTTCAGTCCCTGAACTTTGTATTTGATATCAGTAAACTCTTTTTCGCTATCTTTGCATTCTTTTTTTCAGTTCTTTATCAAACATTGAGTGTTACCTACAAAATGAAATGTAACACAAGTTATGTAATATTTTATCCAAAAATAATAAAATATCATCATTTAGAATCTCGAATAAGTGTAGAAACTACACTTATCACAATTCAGGAGTGAGGAATCCATAGTGTTGGGGTGGAAAATAAAGTTTAGAAGATTTGAGATTGTAGGGGGCACATATAAAAAATTTAAATGTAATTTGTAAAGAAAAAAAAAGCTTGGATAATTAAATTGTAATTATCATTTTTTTATTTTAACATTTTTTACTACTTTTAACAACAAATCTAACGGATCTGACAGTAGGGGGATTTTTCGCACAAAAAGTTTAAAACAAGAGAGTTTTCTGCAATTTCTAATAGAAGAGGGATATATCGCAAATGGATACGTTTCCAATGGGGGGTTTTTAGTTATTAATCATTTGAAGTAATTAAACTCATTGCAAGTTACGAAAGAAAAAAAAAATCTCAAACCTACCTTTTTTATTTCTAATTTCAAAAATTAGATATTAATATTTTTCATATTAAAACTCAGGTATAGCTACACCATTCCACCCTAACCTACTCCGCAGTCCACACCACCTGTCATTTACTCTTTTTTTTCTCTGCTCCAAAAATGGTGTCTCAATTTTTCCCGTCTCCCACCACCAGGCCATCAGTACGGTTATCTACACTGACCATTCTATCTCCAATGCACACATGAAAAGCGGTGGTGGTTGTGGACTGAAGTGGCTGCTGCGATCTGATTGGTGCGACAATGGTGGGGTGGGTGGTGTAGGCGGGGTGATGTTCTTGTTTTAAACGGTTGAGACATATGGTAACGATTTTGGTGGTGGCTATGGTTAGAAGTGAAGATGATTGTGGATCGAAGTGATGACGACAACTTGAATGTTATCGACAGGGTGGGGTGAAGTACTATGATCGATTAATTATGAATTGTAATTAATAAATTACTTGTGATCAATTAATTGTGTGATATATAGTTTACTATGGGCTTGAATTCCTATAAAATTTGTCTAATCTAATTGTAGCTAGTAATATATTGATGTTACATTCTCGATAGAGATCCATGAATAGAAAGCTTGCGTACATATGATACTCATATTACCCGGAATGAAAACTATCTCATATAGTATTTGGTGTTGGCAAAATTAAATTTTTTTTTATTAGCTTAGTTAATATTTTCCAAACTTCTTTGTATCAAATAAACTCGTCCATTGAGGTGAATTTAAATTGTTTTTCAGTAAAATTTTAATAATATCGAACCGAGACAAAATATTACTAATTTACTATATAAAGGATTAATAATTTATTGATAGACTACATGAAATCATTTCTAGACAACGATGCAAAAATGTAATTGATACCGATCACCTCTTAAAAATATCATAGTGAAAATGATAGATGATAAAATAATCTACCAACAAATAAGTTATTCAATGGGTATAGATTTTCTCTTAGATTCACTAGGGCCACATTTGTGTCTCTCTTGAGGGTTATTTTTATTCCTAAACATTTTTCGGAATTATTTAGCCAAGTAAGCTAACTCCTCATCATCCAGTGAATCAGAATCACAAGATTCAGTTCGCGTGTTTCTCACGGATTTCAAGGCCAGAGATTTATCTTTAATAGGTTTATCTAAGGTCAGCTCATATGTCCGGAGGAATCCAACTAACTTCTCTACCTTAATGGATCTATGTCCTTACTTTCTTCAATCACCGTGATTGTACTAGGGACACTCCAACCATTCATCACACTCAACCAAATCCGTTTATCAATAGATTTTAAGAACACTCTCATCCTAACTTTCCAATAGGCATAGTTAGTGCTATCAAAGTATGGAGGGACGGACAATGAACTACTCATCTGGACAAATTAAGGTCAGGAATCAAAATTAGGCTTTGATACCAATTTAAAATACATGTTTTCTAACTAAGTTCGACCTTACGTGCGAAATTATACTGACCAAAGCAACAAATCACTTTTAATTAATTTCTAGATGGTTAATCATACAATCCAATTATCCTATGTTTGAATATCACAGTTTGTATTATGGAAAGCAATATATAATGAACACCAATATGATAACAGAGAACCCAATTGGGTAAAAACTCCGGGACAAGCCAGTTACCTCCACTATAGACAATATGGATTACTGTCTGTTTCCAGTCTAGCAAATTTCACTAGTTATCGTTGTTGTAATTCCTGTAATCTCCAAGATCTGTTGTTCCTCGACTCTCACGATCAACTACCGTAGATACTAACTAGCCAACCTGCTAGATCTCCCTATGTACATCTTGTAGCTTCCAAGATCCGCTATAAATTCCAGATTCCCGATCTTCTTAAATTGTCTCTTCCAAGTGGATACCCATGAATCACATATTCACGTTGTTCTTCTTGCGCTTGTAGTCCAATCTATCTCAACCTCCAGAAATTTCTGAAGTCCAATTGAGAAAGTACATTTCTCGAAGTATTAAGGAAGTTAGGTGTTTTGGATTCTTCAATTTGAGGTTTTCCCAAAACTTGGTTGCCGGATCTCAAGAATGAATAATCCCACCAATGAATTGTGTTCTTGGATCTCACAAAAGATGGTATGAATATGAGGCACAATAATACAACCACCAATTTTCGTGCAAGGTCATCTGTATTTATAGTTGGAGGTGTATGAGTAATATGGGCCGTGTGTCGCTCGGGCGACGCATGTGCGATAAGCGAGCGACAACGGTTCTGTTCCTATCGCTTGAGCGGTGGCTAGGCGTGTAGCTAGCGAAATTTTGGCGCCGCTTTTTCCTTGTTTTCAAACTCGAACTCAAACCCCGGGCTACCTAACTCAACTATACAAAATTAAATCCAAGTCCTTGACTTTTTACAAGTGTTTAATTAAGACCATTTTGTTCACAAATATGCCAATTACAACATTGGACCTAACAGAAAAAGCCCAAAAAGAAAATTTATATGCATATTTTAGTAAATAAGTTAATCGAAAAAAATAATTATTGTCAAGTAAAAAGTCCTTATCATATATCATATAATTTCAACTTTGCCAAAATATTATTTTACATTTTCCATTGGGTTCCGAAGGATTTTAATAATTCATCGGGCTCTGAAGGATTTTATTTAAGATTATTATCTTAAACATTTTGTGTGATTAATTTAATATATTGGCCCAGGATCGGAAAAAAATATTATTTAAACAGGATTATTCATTTATTGAAATCTAATTGTATTTCTTACTTGTAGCAAAGTGATGAATAATAGGGAAAAGATTATGAGAGTTTTCTTATGAGTAAAAAATTATTTATAATTAGAAATTTTACTATTGAGTAAAAAATCATTTATTAGACTAAACTTCACTTACATATAAAAATCTGCTTATAAGTAACAGACACTGCTCATAACTAAACAAAACGCTTATAATTATAAAATTTACTTAGAAGACAAAATTCACTTTGATGTAAAAAAAATATATTCTTATGAGTAACTAATACTACTTATAACTAAAATTTTGATTTACAATTGAAAAATTATTCATAATACAGAAATTCACTTTTATGTAAAAATTGCTTACAAGTGAGATATATTACTTGTAACGAAAAAAATAAAAATCATTTATAGGTATGAAAGTTCTTAAAAGTGCAAAATTTACTTAACGGTGTAACGTTGAAGTTCGCATTGGAAGTTAGAATACATACCCACCATAATCATATCCTTTATAATCTTATCCATTTTTATTAGGATTGGGCCCAAAAATCTTATCCTTTCAAGCAATTTCCCCAACATATTGCTCGTAAGTTACTCTCCCTCCACTTCTGTGTATTATTTTTCGTATTAAAGATTTTTGTGCAATTAGGCTGCAATAATTTTTGTAAATTCGAGGCTTTCTGAATCAAATCACTTGTGTTTTTGGACGTACCAGCGAGGTGGAATTCCACTTATTTGATGTTGAAGCGACTTTAAAATTTCAAAAAGCTTTGGAAATGTTAGAGGATGAGGATGTACAGGGTGTAAATTATTTTCAGGAGTATGATGGTTGTAGAAGGAGTGAGCCTCCTACAATTTTTTATTAGAAGAATGCTTTCAATGCATGTTAGCTCTAATGTTTACCTTCGTGAAGTACGTTCACTTGTAATCGAATTGAAACAATTGAGTTAAAATGGTGATTTTCTTTTGGGTGAAATAGCTATTAACATGAAGAAAAAGTTTGACAAGTATTGGGGAAAATAGAAAAGTTTTAATTAGTTGTTATTAATTGTTACTGTGCTTGATCTACGATACAAATTGGCGTATGTTGATTTTTGTTTTGGTAATATTTATGAGGATAAGGAAGTTGTTTGTAATATGGCAAAGATTTTGAAAGACAATTTGATGTTTAATTATGATTGGTATATGAGATGTAAAGCAAGTTTTGAAAATAATAAAATATATAGTGATGTGAATTTTTGAAATGGGGTTTCTTCTACAAAAGAGAGTCCTACTTCAAGTGTGTCTCTTTCTTGTGTTTCTAGGTTTAAGAAAACACAAACAGCAAAAGATTTAGTTGAATTGAAAAATGATGTGGATAGATATTTGTTAGATGCTTGTAAAGATATAGATGTAGATGTTTTTAATTGGTGAAAAGTTAATGCAGACAAATATGGTACGTTGTCGAAACTTACAAGAGATGTAATGACTATTCAAATGTCTACGATGACTTCAGAAAGTGCTTTCAATACTGGAGTAAGAATTCTCAATCAATTTCGTCGTTAATTCTCAATCAATTTCGTCGTTCTTTAACTCCTATGATGGTGGAAGTTTTTGTGTGTACATAAAATTGGATTTAAGAGTCTACAAGCATGGAGAAATTCTACATGTAAGAAGTGGAGGAATATAATAAGTTGGATGGAGGTAATATAGATATTCCATAAATTATTTTAAATATGTATTTTGTCTAATTTATTCCTAATTTTATCATTATCTTTTGTAGATTTTTGGAATAAGAGAAATCAAACGAAAGCTAAATCAATGAGATTATTTTTTGAGGTAGATAGGTATTTCTAATGTGCATAACTCTTCATTAATGAAATTTTTCTTTATGTATTTTTATTATTTTATTGTAGAAATGATGCTTAGAGCTTATCTGACAATTCGGAAATTATTATTTTTATTTATTGAGTTTGGATTACTGTAATAATTTTAATTGTTGGATAACTTTAATAGTTAAATTTTCTATTTATGCTTGATGCTTATTTTGATTGTGTTTAGTTTTATTAGTGTGTTTTTAATTTAATTAAATTACCTTGCTTCGATTAATTTTTTATGACGCCGTGGTTTATGAAATGACAAAATATTATCAAAGAAAAAATATCGGGTTGGGTTGGTTTAAAAAAATAACACAAAATGTTAAAGTCGGGCCAAGTCAGGTTTGGGCAAGATTTGCCCGTTGCCCCTAGTTTTTATAGGTGTACAATCCTGTAATAGGAGAGAAAAATGGAAAGGATATAAATTTCAATTACCAAAAAGAAAAATATTAATCCTAACTAAATTAGGATATAAGCTCAAAGGAAATATTTCTAAATCTCCTATTCTAACTTTCATATTCTAATTCTCCCCCTCAAATTGATGCACATTGAATGATGATTTACAAAATGAGCAACTACTTAAAAATCGTTGATTAACTTTAACTGCAACATGTAAAGTAGTAAAAAAAAAAAAACTCATTTTCTACCAATTCCAATCATCATCTTGGTTAGATTATATGTACGAGGGGTTACTTGAGAAAAATGAGAAGCAAAAGATGGAAATCTGAGCAGATTTCTCCTTTTTCAGCTTGCTTATTCTGGGTCCAGGCTCTGCAGAAAGGGCCTAAGTAGCTGGCCTTGGGTTATTCATCTGGATAACTAAAACTAAAGGTTCGCCGGAGAATTCAACCGAAGGTTTAGCAATATTGGAACTATCAAAACTCTGATACCAACTTAGAATATTAGTTAGAATGATTTATATATGAAATAATATAAATTCCTATTACTAAAAGGAAAAGTATTAATTCCTAACTAAACTAAAATATAACTAAAAAAAATATTTCCTAATCTCATATTCTGACATTCCTATTCCAACTAGGAAAATTCTGTTTGTACAGAAAACAGATACTCACATGGGGGTGGGCCCCATGTGAATTAAATATTGTTAAAAAAGGAACGGACCCCACATATTGTGTGTAATTGAAGGATGTATGTATGTTTTTTTATTTCTGTACACTAAGTGCTTCTCTTCCAACTAATGGCACCATTGGGGGATTGGTTGCTATTATGTGAGACCTAATTAAGATGCTTGATTCAAAGTGATTAAGACAATTTAGAAGCTTTAGCATGTTTAACTAAGCAAAAAAAGTTTTACCTTTGTTATTTATTTTGGTAATATAATATAGAGTAATATTATTCGTGACTGCAGCAGTCATCTTATGTGTCAGTATCTTATTGAGTCATTAGCTTATCATTTGAGAAAATAAAATTACAGGAAATTAATGTCTCAAATAACAAATTGTTCATGTAGGACGACCACTGTAATCGATGACTACAAATAGCATTATTCATATAGAGTAATGGTAATACATGCAAATTCTTGATCCTAGTTCGTTATGTCGCAGACAACTAAACGAATCAGTGAGAACAACTGTTTACAGCCTTGCTTGCTGAGTAGAGTGTACTCTCTAGTCTAGTATCCTCGAATGTGTGTTGTATATTCTCTGGGAATCGAAAGTCAAGAAACAAGCAGTATAATACCAAACAGCAAACCATCATAGCTATCCACAACACTGCATAAAATTAAATTTGCAACATGAACAAAGCATCATTACTCCAACAGTCTGCAATCCACAAATTCTTAAAAAGTACCAAACTAAATTCTTTAAAGTTCTTGGAAGTACCAAATTCTTATAACTTCTAAAACACATTAGTATTGAATTCAGAAAAGATATTCGGCAACCACAGTTATCTTTCTTGTAACACAGTCCTCTGAGAGGCCTTCCAGTTGTGCTCCAAATAGAATCTGGGTATGGGGCGTCATGCTGTCACCACGAATTTTGAGATAGCAAATGTAATTGAGAATTAAACTTTTATCAATAAATTCAATGAAAATTTTGTTTAAGCTGGGAATAAATACTGTAGAGATATGACGAGTATGATAATCTACAGTGCTCCCATGAATCACTCAAGGACCAAATAATCAGAAGAATATGGATTCACAATAACAGAAACAGCCCACTTATGAATACAAGTTAACCAGCATTTTAAAATAGAACAAATCATTACAGAATGATGTGGCAGTCTTGTGATGGAATTTTGTGAAAAGGGAT
>CAIGRP010068418.1:0-17789 GCA_903798385.1 Fraxinus cuspidata
CATATAAAACAAAGTCAAACGAATAAAAAAAGATTCAAAATTTTATAATTTTTCGGGTGGAAAATTATACCAATCGAACACACTTAATTAACAATTCCCTACAAAACAAGTTCTAGACAATTATTTTCTCTAGAATTCATTTTCTTTCCACCAGTTTTTCACTATTGCAATCAAACGAACCCTTAGTGTGATAGGATGTATTGGTGGACATTAAACAAAATAATAATATTCATTGTCAACGACTATAGTAATCTTTATATGTGACATCTTGTTACTTGAGGCATTGATTTCCTGTAATTCCATTGTCACAAATAACAAGTTAATACTTCAAATAACAATTTGACACATATCATCATCATCATCATCATCAACTTAATTAACAATTCCCTACAAATCAAGTTTTAGACAATTATTTTCTCTAGAATTCATTTTCTTTCCACCAATTTTTCACTCTTGCAATCAAACGAACCCTTAGTGTGATAGGATGTATTGGTGGACATTAAACAAAATAATAATATTCATAGTCAACGACTATAGCAATCTTTATATGACATCTTGTTACTTGAGGCATTGATTTCCTGTAATTCCATTGTCACAAATAACAAGTTAATACTTCAAATAACAATTTGACACATATCATCATCATCATCATCATCATCATCATCGTTTGACAATGAATATCATTACTCAAAAAATTAAAAAGGTTAGATACTTCGCATATTTATGGAGATTTTTGTGGGTGGAGGGACTATCATGACAAGAACTCCATTACCATAACCATATTTTAAGTAGAAGTTGGAGCACTTTACAAAAGCGATTAATTATGTAAAAGTTATACATTGAACGTGAGGTCCGCCATAAGCACTTATCCTTCAATGGTGCGAAATTTTTCTCCAGCAATTATAAATTTGCACGCTTCTTCGACAGTGTAATAAATTATATTCTACATTTTTGGATAAATTTGAAGTTGATAATTGGATATATATATTTTTAAAAGAACGTTCAATTTATTGTTAAATTCGAAGGTTGTGCTTAGATAATTCACAAAAAAACTAAAATGACTACTTAAACAACTCTTAATTAATGAACATCATTTTAATATATTAATTTGACGATCTAGTAATTGAGCATAATGCTACGTAGTATAAACTAATTAAGTACTACTTTAAATTCATCATTTGTTTATACATTGAAAAAAGTGCAAATAAAGTCTTAAATTTAGTTATGTAAACACGCTAGGTAGATCCCAGTAGGCTCTAAGTTGGATCGCAATCACTCGAAAACTATGTGATTTACCCTTACGATAAAGACAATTATACTCGTGTAAGATAATGCTTATAATACAAAAAAGCGTTAAGTCTTCAATGAAGTATAAGTACACATATTCTCACTTCAGATGATGCGTTGCTTCGTTTGAGTTGAAAAAGTGCGAACACGAGTTCCAAGTCAACTATGAATTGGATAATAATAATAACCAATTTATAAAAGAATTTACAAGGAAAGAAATTGTAAGTTTGTGGAAATCTTAGCCACTTGCCACTTTTTTTTTTTGCTCTTTCCTTTTCCATTCTATCAATTGTATGTGATAGATTTTATGTTTATTGTCAACTAATAGAATGTTATACACAATCTATGGCGTATATAAACTTTGAAAAAAAGGTGGATTGAGACAAGAAGCATCAAGAAAACTATATGTGGATTTGTAATGCTTCGTGGACATTGCGGGGAAGGGAATAAATATTAAAAAAAAAAAACTTGAAAGAAAGAAAAGAAAAAACATAATCTATGATTGTTTGCATCAATATGCTTGAAACTGTGGTTCTACTAAGTGATTTAAAAGTTTATACTATTATTTATGTATATTTATATTCTTCTATGCTTTATATTTGAATACTTTTTACGTCCACTTTACATAAGGGATGCTTTTACCATATTGATTGTAGAGTATTGCACGTCTTTATTGTTGATACTCGAAAACTTAATGAGTTGAACTGTTGAAGTCACGAAAAAATAAAAGTTCAAAGAGAAAAAAATGGTATTAAGGTCAACTTGCGGGAAGTAATGCAACTATTGGTACGAAACCTAAATACACTGAATAGTAGAGCTCGAGTTCAGTTTTGGCCCATTTCTTGGAAACAGCCCATGAATTTTGCTCAAGTGGTTTCTATATTGAGGAAAAAAAAGGCACATACCTTAAAACTTTATAAAAATACTTGATATATTATAGCCTCTTGCCCTGTCCATCGCCTCGATTTTAAGTCAACTCTTATCTATTTATCTGTCACCCCTGCTTCACCGTAGAGTTAGGAAGACCTCTACAAGTTGCTAAAAGATTTCAATTTTATAGCTAAGAAATCTCATCTTTAGGGAAAAAATGGTCTATTAGTAAATCAACTTCCTAAACAAGATTGTGACAAGTAACTCAATATTAACAACCTACTCAACCCTCCACTATTTGAAAAAAAAAAACAAAGCATTTTATATAAAATCGCGATATTTATGTAATAAATATGTGTGATCAACCTGAGTAATCGAAAAAACATGGATGAAAATATAATTAACGTTTTCAATTGATTTTCTTTCTCCAATATGTTCACTTAACCATTCTTGACGGGATACATATCATTTTTCGTTATGATTGGCATTTATTGCATTCTGCCATGATCATAAAATGAGTTATAAATAATTGGCAACATCTATAATTTTGTTTTGAGACCTTGCAAAACTTATAATTGCTTATAAATTAATCAAATTCTATTTTTATATATTTTATCCACACATTTCATACTTTATCTATTTTTATCTTCTTATTATCCATAAATTTCGTAGAACTCACAACTTATAAATGAATAAAAGCTCTGCCAAACATTCTTTAAATTGAACGTGTTGTTTTGAATTCGAAATTCATAGTAGCATATGAAGTTATTGAACAATTGTGATCAATTCTCCAAATGAGGCATCAATTGTAACCTCAATGCGATCTTTAAAAAAAAAAAAACCATAAAAAGAAATTGTCACAGCAATAACAAATGAAAAAAATCCAGTAAACATGAGATTCTTCAAAAGGATTTTCCGGTTTCTAATTTTCTTGAATTTTCGTAGCCTCAGAAGTGTGACTATGGATTTCGTGAAATATTTTGTGTTTATAAAAGTTTTTTATTGGTAAGATTGTGGGCAGTAATTTATTTAATAAATAAAAGAGACAATAACATAGATTCTAAGATGATGAAAGATATGATAATTTTAATGGTCTTATTTTTTAAATTTTAAAAAGAATAATTGTTAAGAATTGTGAGAAGAATAGTATTTTTGGTTTAGATAAACAAGTGCTCAACCCAACCCAACCCAGCCCAGCCCTTCTTTTTAATTTAATGTACTGGAAAATCGGACTATTGAGACTTAATTGTAAAAATCGGACAATTGAGAATTAATTAACTGGATACTAAAATTTTATTATGTACGTATCAAACACACGAAGAACTCCAAGAAATCCTACGATCCACCCTCTACAATGTGTACCTAAATTAACCAAACAAAAAACTTATCAATTGAAAATTTAAAACCCAATCAAACAAACGAATAACTCTATGAAATCCTATTTTCCACAACTAAAGAAATTCTGAAGATTCAAAACCTACCATCTACTATGTCCAATGCATTAATGCCAGTAACGCAAAGCCTCAATCGACCAAAAAAATTTGAAATCTAAGGCTTCATATCAGACCAATAAAAGGAAATGGAGAGTAATAGAAGAAAAGATGAGTTCTCTGAAGTATTGTTTTTTCCTTCGAAAAATCTGAAGATACTTACTCTTGTATATTACCGGGATTGTAATTGAACAGAGTAACATGATGAAACCGGAGCAATATGATAAATGGGATTAAAACTAGAATAAGCCACGAACATAGTTTATTTTGAGCCCAGCAACTTCATGATGTATTCTTTAAATGAATTTGTTCCCTTCTATGATGTTTAAAGGCAGTTTCTAATAGTCTTTCAGGATAGAATGAATTTTATCTTTTACAAAAGCAGCACAACAATCAGTAAGAGTTCCAATGCGCTCAATATAGTGTTTCGTACTTTGAAAAATAGTATCAAACTCAGAGAAAGAATTGAAATTCAAATCAAGAAAGTTTGCAATGAAAATAATATTATTTTTCTGGTAACAAAACACGCCATTTATAGAGTTATTCGTGGTTACTTGAACATTCTACAAACCGTTTCGAAATAGTGGTGGTTATTGTAACGCTTTGACCTGCATAAACCGAAATGTTACTAGAATATTTGTGCTTTAGTCAGAGACTTATATATTTATATTATTTTTAACAAAACATAACAATTTAATACTAAAAGAAACAATTTCAAAAAAATTTCTTTAGAGTGATTTCCATGCATGTACCGATTATTGATGTGAACACTTTAAGCAGTAAATAAAAATATGTTGTTTTGCTTTTCCTTCTCATGCGACAAATGTCAAAATAAATTAGTTTACATAGTTATCAATCTCGAAATTTCATGAAATTTTAAGGGAAGGTAGAAAAATTCTTCCCGTTGACAATATATGAGGTACTAAAATATTTTTCAAAATCCCGCAGCGATTTGGTTTGGAGGATAATCAACGTTGTTTACTTAAAGCGACATATAAAATTCTATAGATATCGGATTGACATAATTTCTAGTTTATATAGTAGTTAACCCATGAGGCTATCAAACCTCACCGATTTCGTCCAAAAATTTCAAATAACGATTAAATTATGAATTTTTTAAGTCAATAACAGAAGCTGAAATTTTAATAAAAACAACAACACTGAATCTTATCGCTAATTTTTGTAGTAAACAATAATTTGTCAGTTAATTTCTATGACACATAATTACTTTTAAACATAACTTATTCTTAAAAAAATTTCTTAGAATAGTTCCACATATAATGTTCATAGAAATCTATTTATAAAAAAAATAAACGTTTCATAATTGAATTAAAATATTAAGTCATCGGCTTCTCCATAGCATGTTGCATCTTCATCTACCATCATCCACGCTCAAGCAAAGCAAATCAACCTGTAAGAAGGGAATTAATCCATGAGTTTGAAATTCAATACATATTATCAGTGCATTTCGTTATCAAATTAGAAAATTCGAACTATAGACTCATATCGTCGCACATAGATGAATTTTCGACAAAATCCAATTTCTATAGAATTATCATAACACGTAGAGATGTAGAATGATCATTCAAATTATAGTAGTGCCGAAGACCATACCCGAAGTCACCAATTCATTTCATATTTTTACGAAAATTCATAACTTAAAAACGAAATAACCACTAGTACCTCTACCTACCTTGATTTTCTTAAAATATAAATGAACAAAACGTGTAAAAGTCTTTCTCTTTCACATCCTTACTATTCCTTTTAACTTGACTTAACATAATATATATATATATATAGAAAATAAGAGTAGTTTCGGATTTGATGGGAGGTTTAGTTAAAAACTAATTTTCCTCTTCTTGTAACCTCCATTTTTAGTGAAAAACTAATTGAGAGAGTTATATTTTCATTATTCTTGTTAAATTGAGTCTTTAACTAGGAATTGAAAGAGTTTTAAACCTATAAAAAACTATTCTTATAAAAAGTTTTATAAAACATTTACATAATTAAAAAAATAATGAAAATGAACTATTCATATGAATTTATCTCTATAAATGCTCACTAATAGAACAATTGTTCCATCCAATTAATTTTGTATAATTGTTCTTAATGTGCAAAAATGAGTTTTTTTAATTCAAAAATAATTTTATAAAAACATCTGAATGGTGATTCGAACCTAAGCTGCTTATATGAAATACCATGCAGATAACCAATGTGACAATCCTATTATTCATTAAATCTTTATAATCAAATTTACTTAAAACTTAATGTCTTAAATTATTGGAATTTTAAATAACTTATGGTTTATACTTTCATAACCTTAAATGGGCCGAACTTCTATAGTTTGTTTCTTAAATGGGCTACATCAACCAATTTAAGAAATTTTGGGACCTTACAGCTATTGAGACAATCTTTCAGACGAATAGAGATGTTCGTTCATACCAAAATAATGTGTCTCTTACAGTCGGTTAGTTGATCATAGACGTTTGTTACGTCTATCACAGACTAATATAGACAGTCAAAGATTTTCATAGACGTCTGTTACACAATCCAAAAAATTTCTTAAAAACAATTAACGGTTGGAATTAAAAAGGATCGTTAAAAATAATTTCATTATGTACTTAAGAATTCGATTAGTTGTAATTTGGTCCAAAAACTTAAATAAATTTGTCCAAAATATATATATAAGACAAACCAGTGTCCCCGCCCGAGACATGGGCATAGACCTATGAATGTGCCATGTCGAGCCAATGGAAATGACGGTGCACTTTTATGGAATATGGATCGAACTCTATGGATCTTATTTTTAAAGAATAGTGTTACCCTTAGGGCTTGCTTGAGAGTTTTTTCTTTAACCAATTTTAATCGATTTTGGATGGCACCGTTTATGAGGTGTCAAAAAAATCGGTACTTGCTAATTTTCTAAGTATTGATTTTGAATGGTTTAAAAATCATTCAAAATCAGTGGAGTCCAATTTTGACTGGTTCTCTCAACCCACCAAATCGTTGAGTTTTGGCTATTTCTTATATTCTTTTCTAATTTTATCATTTATAAAATAATTATTTACAATCAACATATTTTCTTTAAAACTAAGTTGTAAATAAAAATATATTAACTTAAAAATTATTTATAAGTAAAAAATCAAATTATAATTAAAAAATACTTATAAGTAAAAATATTACTCATAAGATAAGGGAAAATTATATTATATAAAAATTACTTATAAGTAAAAAATTACTTTTATGTAAAAAACTTTGTTATAAATTAAAAATACTACTAATAAAATAAAAATTCACTTATAAAATATAAAAAGTTACTTATAAGTAAAAAATTCACTTAAAATTATTTAAAGAATAAAATTAATTTATAATTATAAAACTAACTTATAAGTAAAAAACATTAATTTAAAAAGTAAATATTGAACTATATTTAATATTTTTAAATTTAAATAATAACATACATGTAAAAAAAAAAAATCTATAAGTAAAATATCACTTATGAGTAAAAAAAATTCCATATAAGAAACTATAAATAAATATTTTTACTAAGGGACATATTTGTATTTTTGTTATTTTAAAAAAAACTTTTAGAACCCGTGGATAAAAAACTCTCAAGCATATGTTTGACCATTTTAAAAATATCTACTAAAACCCCTCAAAATCGGTCCGTTCATAAACGCTCAAAATCAATATTTTAAAAAATGTTCAAAATCGGTATTTTAATAAATGTTTATAATCGGTTGGTCGAAACTCCTAAGCAGACCTTGGGGGTTCAAACTCATGTGCTAAACTTCCACCATATAAATCAACAATATTTTCAAAGATTTCCTATGCGGACAAACTTAACATAACAATCAAATTCTCCACTTTTTCAAGTTTTAAGTGAGTAACTTAGATATCAAATATTTAATTTAATTGTAAATGACTTTAAATAAATTAAATATATCATGCCAATCACTCACAGAATAGAACACGAATATATTTATCACGTCAATTTCAAAGTACAAGTCCCTCAAAAATTTGAGCTCAAATTTGCCCATTCCACTTAATATTAAATCATTTACAAAATTATTATCATTTGTGATAACATTAGGGAAACCTACTGAAAATTCAGGACCACACGATATAAGTGTCGAGAAATAAGATTAATTGAATCAAACAGAAAATAAACTATAGAAAATTAAAGTTGCACACCAAAGAATTATTTCAGCCAAAGCCCCAGAGGTTTGATGAATGCTTCTAACACCTACATCCCCCGTTGAGCATCTAAGAAAATGATTATGCTCGATTGCACTAAAATAGTCCAAAATGACAATAAAAGTTACAAATGTTCAGAGGAACGAAACAAGAGACTTATCTCTCAAAATCTTCAAGAAAACCCTTCGAACAAAACTAGAAGTAACAGAGAAATCACATGATTCTCGCAATATTCACTCAGAATATTATACAATGAAGGTTACTTTATCACACAAAACACTTAAAATCAAAGATTCTAAGTGAATCAAACGAAGGCAGCAAACTCTCTAGCTCCTCTTATTCCTCTTCCTCTATTTTCTTTTTTTTTTTCTCTCAAAAACGCAGGAGCATCAGAAGACTCCAGAATGAATGAGCAGTCACAGGAACCAAAGAGTCATCGAACCTAAGTAAAAACAATTCACCAACAGCCAGATTTGATACACATGTTAATCATCCAACATAAAATGCTTTACACTAATAAAAGTGTATTTCTCCAAAACACGATTTCATAATAATAATTCTGGGAGCACAAATGAGAAAACAAAGGTTCGACTCCAACATTCTCCACTTTGCTACCCAGAATTTGGACTATCAGTGCATCCAGGAGCATTTTCACATTTTATTTTTCACTTGCTCTATGTACGTGTATAAGAATCACAAAGAATTAATGGAAAGAAATTTAAGGTAGTTTAGAAATTCGTTTAAAGAAATCACTTTAGTACCCATATTAGATGGATTATTCTGAGTTGCAATCTTTTCAATTTTTATTATTCCCTTAGAAATAACATCTCTAATGAAGTGATATTTAATATCAATGTGCTTTGTTCTATCATGAAATATGGGATTTTTACTAAGATAAATAACACTTTGATTATCTGAAAACATAACAGTTTGTGCATCAACAAAACCAAGTTCTGACAGCAATCCATTTAACCACATTCCTTCTTTTATAGCATCAGTAGCAAATATATATTCAACTTTAGAAGATGACAACAATGCAACAACCTTTTGTAATTGAGACTTTCAACTTATGACAGTACCACACAAGACATAAAAATAGGATGAAGTTAATTTCCTATTATCTCTATCACCAGCATAGTTTGAATCTGTATATCCCTTTAAAATCCCACCCTCCTTATTTGATTTAAACACTAAACCTAAATCAGCAGTACCTTTTAGGTACCTTAATAACCATTTCAAGACATTCTAGTGATCTTCTCCAGGATTACTCATAAATCTGCTTAATATACTAATACTATGAGCAAGACCAGGCCTAGTACAAATCATTAAATACATTACAGAACCTATAGTGTTAGTATAAGGAATTCTAGACATCCTATCATATTCATCTTCAGTTTTAGGACAACAATCTGAAGATAGTCTAAAATAATTTGCAAGAGGTAAGGTTACAGGTGTGCAATCATACATTTTGAATTTTTGCAAAATTTTAATCACATAACCATGTTGGTTTAAAAACAGCAGGTCATTTTCTTTATTCCTTACAATCTGCATACCTAAGATTTTCTTGGCAAAGCCAAAATCTTTCATATCAAACTCAGATTTCAATTTAATATTTTCAATTTCAGCCTTATTGCAACTAGCAAGCAGGATATTATCCACATAAAGGACCAAATACAAGAAATTTTTACCTCCATTACCTTTGCAATACAAGAAAGTGTCATATTGACTTCTTTTGAAGTCCAATTTTAGAACAAAAGTATCAAATTACCAATATCTGTGGGCTTGCTTTAAACCACACAAATTTTTTTAACAAACACACAGTATTTTCAGGATCACCTTTCTCAAAACCAACACGCTGTCTCATGTACATAATTTCATCAAATTCACCTTACAAGAAATCAGTTTTAACATCAAGTTGATCAAGTTCCCATTTAAATTCAGCAATAAGAGCAAGTAAACATCTAATAGTAGTGTATTTCACAACAGGAGAAAATACTTCATTAGAATCAATACCCTTTTTTTGAGTAAAATCTTTTGCTACAAGTTTAGCATTGTATCTAATGTTATTACACCCACCTTCTCCCTATTTAATATTATCGATCCATTTACAATCTATTAGTTTCTGCCCTTCATGTTTTATTTTTAATCGGTGAGGCCATTTCATATTCCATAGTAGCTTTCCAGTTTCCACTTTCTTTACAATTTATGGCATCATCATAAGAGTTTAGTTCATTTTCTATAAATTCTTGATAAGTAAATAAAGAAACAAAATTATCGCTGTTAAATCTAGTGGAAGGTCTAATATGCCTTATCTCTCTATCCCTTGTGAATTGATACTCATCAAGGGGTAGAGCTGCAAGATCAGGTTGATCAACATGACCAATTTCTTGTTCAGATTCAGTTCAGGCAAAATGACATTTTCTTCATATTCAATATTCTCAACAGTAGACCCAGAAGTATCCTGATGATTACTGGAAGACTCCACCTCAATTTGAACATCTTTATCAATTATAACATCATCTTTTCCTTCAAGGAAAGGCATCAAAGATTCATTACAAATGATATCTTTTCTAATTATAACTCTGTAACCCTTTTCAGATTTAACCCACAGCCTGTACCCTTTTACATGTTCATTATATCCCAAGAAAACACATTTAAGTGATCTAGGTTCTAACTTTCCAATGTTTTGATGTGCATATGCAGCACAACCAAAGATTTTTAGGTAAGAATAATTCACAGAGTTATTTGACTACACAACTTCAGGAACAACAAAATTCAAAGCACTTGTAGGACTCATATTAATCAAATAAGCTGCAATCTTAACTACTTCACCCCAAATTTTTTTTTTTGGCAAACCAGAACTCAAAAGTGTACATTTGACTTTATTTAGCAAAGTTATGTTCATTCTTTTAGCTATACCATTTGTTATGGTCTGTAAGTGACAGTTCTATGTCTTAAAATGCTATACTCTTTTCAAAAAATATTGAATTCATGATTACAGAATTCCAAGCCATAATATATTCTCAAGATTTTTATTTTAAGATCTGTCTGATTTTCAACCCGGGTTTTCAAGTCCTTAAAAATAGAGAATGCCTCATCTTTATACTTCAGCAAAAACACCCAAATTTTCCTTGTAAATTAACGATTATTAATAGGTAATATTTGAAGCCAGATAAGGTAGACATAGCAGCAAGACCCCACAAATCAGCATGCAAGTACTCAAGTTTTTGTTTGAATTTATGAATTCCAGTGGGAAAAGGAAGTTTAACTTGTTTTCTTATAATACATTGTTCACAATAACCAAAATCATCAATGTTTAATTTTCCAAAAAACCTTTTGATTACAGAAAATTCAAAACTCTTTTTACCAATGCGACCTAGTCTTTCATGCCATAATTTTGCCAAAGTAAAGTTTTCAGATACAATAGAAGCAGTCAGGCCCAACAAATGTTTAGTTTTCAAATAATACATGCCACGTCTCTTAGGGGCAGAAGCAATTAAGTCATTCCCCCTAAAATTTTTAATATGTCATTTCCCCAGATTTATGTTAAACTCCATATCATCTAACATGCCTAAGGATACTAAGTTCCTTTTTAAATCCGTGACAAATCTGGTTTCTTTCAGAAACAAAAGGTTTCCATTTTCTAATAGCAGTTTAACAATCTATATTTCACTTATTTTGTAGGCAAAGTTATTTCTCATTATAACCTGCCCTCTTTTGGTTTTTTTCAAAATCAATAAAACAGTTTTTGTTTGGACACACGTGAAAAGAACAGCCATAGTCAAGTATCCATTCATCACTCAGTTTCTTTTCAATACTTACAAGAACTAAGCCATTTTCTGTTTTGACTTTATTATATGCTAAAGCAGTACTCCCTTTTTTAAAACCTTTTTCTTTTGCTTCATTTTTCTTTTTAAAGAAATCTTTAGCAAAATGACCAATTTTACCATAATAATAATATTTATTGCCTTTAGCAATATTCTTGGTCTTATTCCTATCAGTCCACCTTTTATTTTCTTTTGAAAATGTTGGATGATGTTCGGATTTACCAAAAGTTTTACCTTTGGATAGCAAATTTACCCCAGTGTGATTGATACTTGAATCAGCCTTGATTTCTTGTGCTTTATTTTTTAAAGAATTGATTATAGTATCAGTAGTAAGTTCATCTCTACCATATTCAAGGGCAATTTTAATGTCTTTATACCTGTTACTAATGAAGTTTAACAGAACTAATACCAACTGATCTTTTGAAAATTTTTCATCATAGTTGGCCAAGTCTTGGGTAAATTTTGTAAATCTATTCAAGTTTTCATTTAAATCAACTGAAGGATCCATTTTGAAAGAAAAGAATTGGTTTAAAAGAAAATATTTGTTTGGAGTAGTTTTAGTCACATATTTTGCATGAAGTTTGGTCCACTATTTAGCAACAGTTTTAGTTTTACCAACACTTCTAATCATATTTTCAGATAAGTATAAGAAAAGAGTACTACAAGCAACTTCTTCAAGTTTAGCTTTTTTTTTTGCAGGAAGTAAATCAACAAGCCAACTATCATCCAAAGCTTTAACACATCTCATTTGCATTAAAATAACTTTCATTTTCTAACTCCACAAGTTGAAATCAATTTTTCCATCAAACTGTCTAACTTCAAATTTTGCAGAAGCCATGTTATAGTCAAATAAGACTCACAGACTGAAGACAACTTATGCAAATATGCAAAGAACAGAAAAGTATAGATTGGTGACAATCAGAAAATCACGGTAAAACACTCAGTAGAACAAGATTTTCAAATATCAAGCACTTGCAAAGAATATGTAGATCAAAGCTCTAAAGAAAACATGGTAATAGAGATCACAAAATAATGTTTCACCGATCTCTTAGTAAGATTCTCCAAGTACATACCCATACTTGATTTATCTCAGATTCCAGAAGCCACTGGACAAAGAGTAATCTCAAGGGGGTTTCAACGGTGTACGAAAAATCAAGGGAATGATCAAGAAAGTAAAATTTACAAAAGTTAAAGATCTCACCAAGCGAGTTTACATAAACTCATTTTCTTTTGATTTTCGTAAAAGCAGATCCAGGAACTTCAGGATCTGAAGAAAATATGCCTCTTTTTTCAAAGATCTAGGTATCTTCTTCCTTAGTTCAGGCTCTGATACCATTGAAAAGCCAGGACCACACAATATAAGTGTCGAGAAACAAGATTAATTGAATCAAACAGAAAATAAGTTGCAGAAAATTAAAGGTGAACACCAAAAAATTATTTCGACCGAAGCCCCAGAGGTTCGGTGATAACTTCTAACACATACATCCCCCGTTGAGCATCCAAGAAAAGGATTATGCTCGGTTGCAATAAAATAGCCTAAAATGGCAACAAAAGTTACAAATGTTCAAAGAGATGAAAGAAGAGACCTATCTCTCAAATACAGTGATAAATCTACAAATATTCACCAAGTTATCTTTAAGAAAACCCTTCGAACAAAACTAGAATTAACAATAGAGAAATCACACAAATTCTCACAATATTCACTCAGAATATTATAAAATAAAGGTTACTCTATCACATAAAACACTTAAAATTAGAGATTTTAAGTGAATCAAACGAAACCACCAAATCCTAGCCCATCTTCTTCCTCTCTCTCTCTTTTTCTCTCAAAAGCACTGGATCACCAGAAGCCTCCAGAATGAATGAACAGTCACACGAACCCAAGATTCATCGAGCCCAAGTAAAAACAATTCACCATCCAATAGCTAGAAATGATACACATGTTAATCATCCAAGATAAAACGCTTTACATTAATAAAAGTTTATTTCTCCAAAACACGATTTCATAATAATATTTCTGGGAGCACAAGAGAGAGAACCAGGGTTCGACTCCAACACCTACCTATCAGAAAATTCAGTTGTTCAATCCAGATTTAAGCACATATATATTGATTATTACTTCATCCTAAATCATGTTAATGTAGGTATTTTTGGTGCTCTTACGTCTCCATCAAAGATCAGCTAGCGGACAATCTTACAAAGTCACTATCTTCCTCAACCTTTTATCTATTGAGAACCAAGCATCCGTATATCTAGATCTAGTGGAAGCACCATCTTGCGGGGTGTAATGGATAACTATAACTTAAACAAATGGATGAAAATAAACCAATTAAATGAATTACGTCCAACTCTAGACTTATCTTTAATTTTAAAACGAATAATGTTTACCTTTATGATAAATAGCAAATATACGTCATGAAAAATATTTTAATCTCATTGTAACTATATGTACAAAATGAAATTTTAAAAAATTTTCATTTTCCAAACTCTATACAATATACACGGTATAATACTCTAAACATAGTTGCTTTTTGAGAAATGGTGGGGTTTGTTGGGAAAAATTTTCCGTTATAATGATCGTTCATGTTGGATCATCAAGAATTTGTAAGCGTACTGGATCAAACATGGTTATTTCAATGAATGAGTCATGTGGTTTTAGTCTTTCAGATCAATACATTGTTCCTTTATGTTTCTATGATGATGGGAGTCAGAACAGAATGAACAAAACGTGTGATCCAGGTCCATAACCGTATATATACACTAACAGCCCATTAACCTAATTTGGCCCATCATGAAATTAAAAGGTGGGGTCTTCGACTGGGGTGTAGTCGTAACAAGGTAGCCGTAATGAAACATGTGGCTAGACACATAAAGCCCACACTTTAATTAGATAATTTAAATCCCAAACTACCTAAACCTTATTAGATCACTTTAAACAGGTTTAATCAACATTGATAGCCTTGAATTTAATACACAATATATCACATATAAGCCCACATCTTCGATTAAAATCCTTACAATCTCCCACTTGGGTTATATGTGTTACTTTATAATTGTGCATTAAACATAACTTTATGAGTGTTCAGAATTTTGTTATCATTACTTAATGCATTCCCAATCAATCCGGTCCATCAATCATATCAACATAGGATCAAAGTGACTTTCGCTACTTATATCTTAACTAAACTCATCAATGGTCACGTATATCGACATAAGTGAATGACATGTATCAAGTATGTATATGTATCATGGAAATTACATGTGATGTGATCTTAACATGCATCTTTCCAATTGGTCCACTTTAATACTTTAGTGAGATCATTTTAAAAAAAGTTCAGAGATAATAAACTAAAAACTTTATAACTGAAAATAACTTTAATCATAAACCATATACAAAATGACAGTATATGTGTCTAATATGAAAAGTACAGAAATACAAACTCTCATTGAAACTAAACATTTTCAAGAGATATTAAACTCATATGAGTAGTGTGCTCATGAAAGACATTGGGTATCAATCCCTTAGTAAATGGATCTATAACCATGGAGTTTGTTCCGATATGTTCTATTGACACCTGTCCACTTTGAACTCTTTCTTTAACAGGTAGGAACTTGATCTCTATATGTTTTGACTTTGTCGAGCTCCTATTATTATTTGGAATATATCGCTGCTGATTTATTGTCAAAAATAACTTAAGTGGTCTTTCTATACTGTCCACAATGCACAACCCAGCGACAAAATTTCGCAGCCATATTCCATAGTTTGATGCCTGATGCCTCATAACATGCTACAAACTCTGTTGCCATGGTGAAAGTAGCGATGAGTGTCTACTTAACACTCTTCTGGGAAGCAACACCTCCAGAAAGCAGGTAGATATAGCCTGAAGTGGATCTTCCACTATCTTGGCATCGCACGAAATCGGAATTAGAATAACTAATGATCTCCTATTGATCTGATCTTCTTTATGTGAGCATGTATTCTTTTGTTCTCTATAAATACTGCATGACCCATTTGACTGCTTTCCAATGATCCATTCTCGGGTTACTTAAATATCTCCATGGCATCCCAACAATGTACACTATATCCGGATCCGTACAAACCTGAGCATACATCAGATTCCATATACCTGAAGAATAAGGAATTTTCAGCAACCAATAGGTTTCGCACCTTCAGGTAATGGAACGAGGTCCCACACGTTGTTGTCATTCATGAACTTTATCTCTTCATTAATGACATCGAACCACTTTTGAGAGTTAGAATTTTTCATGGCTTGCGGAAGTTGATCGAATCATCTTCCACCACTCCAATGTCAACTTTACGAACTTAAAAGCTTTTTGTTTTATAAGAATATTAATGGTAACTTTTTTTTTTTATCTAATTAGTTTATTTAACTTTTAAAAAATAAAAACAAAAAGTGCACACCTTTCGATGCCAAGGCTATCATTAATCGCATATTTGGCGCTTAAATCCACATTAGTCATGCTTCTTGCTGCCTAGGTGACGTGCCTTCGTGGTAAGTGGAAACCTTCATCACGTTTAGACTAGCCTATTAGGCTTATGGTTTTAGCCCTCTAAACTATCTTGTTAAATTAAAATTCATTTTTTTTCTTCTCATTAGTCATACATTTTCCAATAAAATAATATTATACGTAAACCTAAAAAAAATTCTTTTCTTTTTAAGCACACATTCTCCAAATAATTATCATTCCCCTCGTTATTATTTGAAAAAATGGAGCCCAATCATACGCTAAATTTGTAGTATTCTTTAGCCATACAAGTCCTAATACTTTTCCAGGAGCCTATAATTGCAATTGGACAAAAGTCAACAAAAATATATTTCGGAAATAATACAGTTATAATTAAGTTGAAAGGCATCTTGCTTTATTTAATCAGCAAAGAAATTTCAGTTTCAACTTGTAACAAAGTTGACTTTGCGAAATTTCATATTTCTTTCGAGATCAAATGTATAACTATATTCGCACAGCGACACATTCGTCTTGCTATTCTAATCCATCGTTTCGTGGGAAAATTTCAGTTCAACGTTATAACAACTTCGTATTTTATTTTAAAATCACATTTATTCGTTATTTTTGTTAAAATTAGTAAACAAAAAACAGAGAAAAGAAAGGAGGTTATGTTTTTGTTCAACTACCAAATGAAATACATGGGAAATAAGTTTTATATAGTTCTGCTAGCAAATAAGGTAAAAGACTAATCTATTCATAAAGTATAAATAATTAATATTTTTAACATCTCCCGTCAAACTCATGATGTTGCTGCAAGAACCATCGAGAATTTCCCAAACAAATAACGAAATAACGAATTGAGTTGTGACTTCGTAAACTAGTCAACAATTTGCAGGGAGGAAGGAACAAAATTAATGTGAGAGTGCAAAGCTCTTGTTGATGCCTAGTGACATGTTTGGTATGTTCATGAAATATTGATTGCGCATAACACTTGTATTGTCACTGTACAATGGACTATGTCGACGAAGAAATATTCAATATCTGCAAGCAACCAACGTAACCGAACTATCTCACATGTAGTAAGTCATGTCACGATACTCTACTTTTGTTGAAGATTTAGAAACAATATTTTTCTTCTTGCTCTTCCAAGAAATAAAGGAATCAATAAGACTCTAAAGCTAGTGGTAGACGGCGATTTGTAGGAGTACTAAACCAATCAGAATCAGAATATGCTTGTAATTCTAATGATGAAGTAGACTAAAGGAAAATTCTTTGAAATTGAGTGCCTTGAAAATACCTCAAAATGCAAAATGCAGTAGTCCAATGAACTATAGTAGGCAAGCTAACAAACTAATTAACTATATGAACAATACGTATAATATCTGGATGAGTGATAGTGAAAAAACCAAACTACCAATAACAATATAACTAGAATCGATAATGGAGAACTATTAGAAGGAGAATACCAATCGTTAAGCTCTTGAGGATGGCTTCAAAACATGGATGGTACCGGCGGATAAGTCAAATTTTTTAAATGGATTGGCAACTCAAATAATGAAGGTTTGTAGAAATTGTTAGCGACAATCCATTTTTTCTCTTTTTATTAACCTCACATTCTCTCAATAAAATAATATTACACATAAATCAAACA
>CAIGRP010068429.1:0-25501 GCA_903798385.1 Fraxinus cuspidata
TAGTTTAGTAATTTACACTTACATCATATTTGATTTAATTCTACTTAATATTATCGTTTTGGTTAAGGTCATAGTAAATAGAAATCAAATCAAATTAAATCTCCGTGGAAACGATATTCGGATTCAAAAAAGTCAATTTTATTACTTGTTAACGAACCGTACACTTGCGGTGGTTTTAATCCGAAATATATTTTCGCATAAGACTAAGCCCAGCCTGAAGTGTGGTCAAAGAGGATGTTGGGGCCCCTAAGGTGGGGTGATTGTAGGAGCCATAATCCTACATTGCTTGGGAAGGAAAATGAGAACTGAAAGAACCGCTCCCAATTGGTATGAGGCATTTTGGATGAACATCCAAGAACAAAATTATACGGACTAGGTCCAAAGCAATCATACCAGGTGGACTAGGATGTTACAATTAAAATATAAAAAGATAAGCCAACAATTGGATGATAAACTCGACTACAATATACATCTGGATAAGTAGCTAATGATTGCAAATAACAAGAAAAAACAAGAGAAACATCTGTGTATCATAATAATGTTTCCAAAAGCTTCATGTTCTTGAATAAAATTAATATCCTAGGAGAGGTTCCAAAACGAGTAATAAAAGGAATTTAAGATTCGTCACAAAATATTTAGCTCGTCACAAAATATTTAGCATCACAACTAAAGAACATTAAAGCATTCTGGAAATGTTGGATTTAAATATAGAAAAATGGATTTAAACAAAATGAAAGAGAGGAACAGAAGGACTACAAATGAAATCCCAATATTCCTTGATAACGCATATAGCCATAATCAATGGCAAATCATTTTCCATAGCATAAAAAGAACCGCAAGTTCAAGGAATACCTACAAGGAAAAAGGCAGTTCTCTTGTGATTATTATCAGAAGCAAGCTGTGCAGGGGTAAGACCGGTATTATCTGCCAGCATTAGGTCTTCCTTCTTCCCAACTTGCACCAACACTGTGCATGCTTCTAAATTACCTCTAATAGCAGCCCAATGGAGAGGGGTACATCCTAATGT
Source organism: Fraxinus cuspidata (assembly GCA_903798385.1). Classification (NCBI taxonomy): domain Eukaryota; kingdom Viridiplantae; phylum Streptophyta; class Magnoliopsida; order Lamiales; family Oleaceae; genus Fraxinus; species Fraxinus cuspidata. The sequence goes on from CAIGRP010068429.1 coordinate 1,028, forward strand.
GAAATAAATGCACGAGACACTTCTGATTCAGGGTATTAAGGTAACATTTTCTGAGACAGGAATTTGCTTTGAATAACTGAAAATACTACTCAGAGAGCAGAACGTGGCATCAAATATGAATCATTTGAACTTACCCTCATTGTCCTGCCGTCCCCTGTGTGCATCTAGAAATAGCAAAAGTCGTACACAGTCTGCAAAACCTTTGTATGCAGCCCTAAAATTACCCCGCAGAAAATAAAGAAATTAAGAGGCTATCAATAATATTTCTATTTTTTCAAATAAGTAAATAAATTATTTCATGTGACATAAGGAGGTGCAATACATGCATAAAACAAGACTAGAAAACAGTGTCCTTCACTTTGTCAGGCAATCATTGCCTGAAATTACTATTCAAAATTCTCATAAAATGGTAGGGGCAAATAGAGCTTTTGCACATTTTACAAGATCTATACATCTCGATCGAAAGTGCATATACTGAGCACTAAAATTAAGAAAAAATCAATGGAAAAATTGCATATTGACCGTTAAGATGAATTATTCTACAAGCTGAGCTTCGAGCCATATTGGATGGGATCCTTCTTGCCAGACGACTTAGGATTTACAACTTGAGATTTTAGATATTTGGCTTAAGGCAAACTTGATTGTAGTTGTTCACTGCAACACTAGGGGTGGAGGACCATGAGCGATTCAGGATACTCTCAGACATATTAGACATCTCATTTCTTTTGATCGTGATACTATATTCTACATCTACCGTAAGGGGAACCAGGTTGCAGATTCAATTGCTTCATAAGGCTGAGACTAGCATCACTACCAAGACTATGGGCCGCGTGACCTTCCTCGACAGATCAAGGCACTTGTGCAGATTGATCGATATGGATTGCCTAGTTTTAGAAGTTTATAGTTTATGACTCATTTGCATGCATTGTACAAGGAGTACTCCTCATTTAATACTTACCGCTTTTACTACATTTGTTGTTTTGTTGCTTTCTGGAAATCAGGTTTATGTCTTCCTCCTTTGTATTCTCACTTTTTTGATGACATAAACATGGTTGGAGATTCCTAACCCCCATCAACCTTCCTTGGTGGAGCCTAAAAACTCACTAAGAATATGTGAATGTCTTTGCAGAAAAAAAAGAGTAATCCATCAAAAGCGTATGGTCTAGATAACATTGAAGTCGTAAGTATTTCTACAAACTTAACATCCAAAGTAGACCAAGATCAAAGTAAAAGGACCAATAATAACTTTCTGATATCAATTAACAAATTGAAAATAAACAATATCGTAGAACCGCTTGATCTAAAAGCATAAGAGTATCTCCAAATAACTCTTTATTTATAAAGAGCATTTTATGCATAATAGAGAGTATCTTTAAATTTATTGAGTAATTCTTTTTATACACTCTAACAATACTCTCTATTTGGACTCTTTTATTTAACATATTTTTTTATATGTATTGTCAATGGTCAATCAATTTAAATATGATTTGAATAATTTAAGAAATAGAGTATTGAAATCTATATTTTATTAAAATGTAATCACTGTAAATTAAGGATAAAGAGAGAGTTTGGCTCTCTAAATTTAGAGAGTCAAAACTCATTCTTTATTTTAAAAAGTTAAAATAAAGAGTCTTTTGGAGCTTATTTTCAAACATTAACTCTTTAAAGTAAAGAACATTTTGCATTTAAAGAGTTTTTTGATGATACTCTAAGTTGTTACATAGGCACATTTACATTATTTAAATATTATCTTCAATTTGAGTATTAGATAGGTTCGCATATATATTATTTAATAATTGAATTCAACAAATAATATTAAAAATATTTTCACCATGAACCACAACACATAAAAAAATTACACTTGACTACCAGTGCAAAGGGCTTCTTCCATTGTTATCAGGAACATCAGGATCCACATTCCATTTTGTAACAATGTGATAAAGAAAAGCTTTCTGACCAAATTGAGCAGCAAGATGTGTTGTCTGCAATCAAAGAGTGATAACACGCACAAAAAGACAGTTTTAATTAACACACCACACTTGGGCAAGAGCCAGGCCAAACTAACAAGATCTATTCTTGCATGCAAAGCCACTATGACATGAATAATTATGTTGGCATCTTTAAGTGTGTAGTTTATTTTGGTATCTTTATGTGCGCAATGTCCATAGGAACATGCAAATGACCATTCGAGAGACATGCAAACTGATATTGAATAACGGGTTTATCACTATTCTTAATCTGAGTAGCTTACATGTACAAATCGTTAACCAGTATTATTATCCATAATTTGCAAATAATTTGTCATTGCTGTGAGTTGAGTGTTTGATCCTTTCATTATAACCTGTTACTCTAAGTATTTGGTTTCCATTCTATTTTCTCAACTATCGCGAATGTAGCTAATTTTTCATCAGACTAAAGATGAGGCAGACATCCAAACCTTTGTCAACTACATCAAGAAAACTTGAAAGTGATCTGGGCTTGCATTAAATCATATATTGAAGTGTTCAATTACGGAAGAGTTGGTTTAGAATCAATCTGTCAAATTGACCAGAACAACAGTCACGTCTACTTTAGTTGATGCAGCAAGAAGCGAAAAAGAGAATATAAATGGTAAATAGCTCCGAGATCTGCTAATCTACAGTTGGACTTAGATAAGGAAAATAATCTATGTTAAGCTAATGTGTCTTTGGTGAACAATAGTTTTGATAGTAAATACATAATCCCAGGACTAAAAGGAAAATATTGAGCCTTCTGACATATGACCCTTAAAAGAAGTTATGGTTGCAGATGTATTCGTAAAGTGATATATCATCTTTTTAAGATCTTAAAGAACAATAAATTAAGCGCATTGACCTACAGAAGATAGAAGTGCACATAGATAAATCTTTAAAACATTCTAAACCAGGAGACAATTAGTTAAAGAGACAATCACACCATAAAAGAACGAACCAGCATTATACACATTGAGTTGTTAGAAAACATAACACGAGGACAGACACTGTATTTAGTGTTCTGACACACTTCTACAAAGCATATTTCCTTCAAGAATGAGAAGAATTTCAATGCAGCAATTTATTTGATTTGTAATGTTTTACAAAATGTTATATTCCATTAAGACAATGCATGTCCCTAATATTAATCATCGACCTTGTATTTAGTAACTCTATTTGTGTGGATCCAAAACAAACCTGATAGCCATAAGTATCGGCGATATAGACCCGAGCACCTTCTTGCAGTAAAAGCTCAGCAACCTTGGTTGCACCCGTTACTGCACTCCAATGCAGAGCTGTTTGCCCCGTATGATCCGCCACATTAACATCACCCCCATGCTGTCAATTATAAACCACCACATAAACAAAACATGAAAACATTTTACAGGGAAAAATTGTCTCCATCACGTGTCAAATAAAAACTAGCTTAACACTTACAGCTTTTAGTGTTTGTATAACAAAAATATAAAGTAGACGAGAAGTAGCTCAAATGCTCTTTACTCCAATATTTCCATCTATTTTTTTCTCATTTAAAGTTCTTGAGGTTTTTTATGCACAACTTTTGTGGACGACATAAGCATATGCAATCCAATTTCAATTCCAAGAAAATGAACTGCGCCAACCCCCACTCACTGCTAACAATCATCACACGTCTTAGAATGTCGAGTCTTTGCAAGAAATTTCCGTCTAACAATTATCTAGTGCAGCTCAGTATAGCTGACCGTAACATGTACGGAATGATATATAAAGAAACTAACTAAATTTTGAGAACTTGAGAATAGATTCAAAAAAGGTTGTGATACATATAAAAAAATAGATATAAAGCTCGCATACCGCTATTATGTATTGCACAGCAGCGGTATTGTTGTTAAGCGCGGCCCATTGGAGGGCATAGTAGCCACGGGCGTCGGGCTCCGAGACGGAGCAGCCCTGGCTCTCTACCAGCCACTGCATCTTCTCCATGTCCCCGTAAGCCGCAGCGTAGTACACGTCGTTCTTCAAGATCTCATCTTCCACTGCCACCTCAGCTCCCGTATTCGAGACGGCGACCGACGGCTGCTGCTGATCACTGGATTCCATTATTTCCATCTCCTCCACCTCCTCGATCTCCGACGCCATATAGTAAGTCTTCTGAAATGGGATTATGCCTTTGTTAATCCGGAAAATTATTCAGAAAATATTAGATCAAAAATGCGTCTCTCGGTCTCCGTATATCGATGTATGTAATAGAGTATGGATTTTTCTTTCTAGATTAAAACAAAGAAAAATGTTGTGAGTACAGATTTTTTTCTACACAGTTTTCAACAGAAATTTGAATTTTACTAACAAATAAGGGTTGTAAAACAAATAAATTTGAATATTATAATAGAACAGAAACAGATATGTTGTACAGGACGAGTTGAGACAATGATTAAAATATTTTCATTTTTTATTCCCAATTATTTTTCGTAGAATTTTATATTATTATTTGTTGTTCAAATAAGAAATTAATAAATATTTACAAAAAATAAATAGGAGATAAATAACAAATAAGTTTTATTCATGTGCGGGCGAACGGATATGAGAAGTTGTCAAATGGTACAAATTGAAATACAAAGATTGTCACAAGGGCAAGATTGCCACTCGCGTCTACGAGCAAGTATTGTCACGGCCAATCATAAGCAAATTTCTTTTGATCGCTGTCTCTGTCAACCTGCTTTACACGTCACCTCCATGAAGCGCGTGACCAACCAATTCTATCTGACACTGGATCCTAAGCACACAGATTCCAAAAGTTTTACACCTATTAATTACATTTTAGTCCCTTTAAAATGTAAAAATTCTATTTCACACACCCACAAAACCCTAGTCTTACCGCAGTAGAAATTTTCCTTACTTCTCAGTACTCCTTTGGACGCACTCTAAACGGCTAAACCAACCCTATTTTTGCTCTCTTTTTTCTTGTTTTTTTTTTAAGTATTTTTAAGGCAATTTTGTGTTTGGGAAAAATGGAGGCGGGTAAATTTAGCTATTGTGCTTCGAGGAAGCACCTAGTGGCGGGTTCAATTGTGGAAGTTGCAGTGATGAACACTCTTTTGGCTGCTCAAAAGTCTCTTGCTGGCCTTCTCATGCTGGTATAATTTCCTGAACTTAAATGTTTTTTATTTTTAAAAATTTTTCTAATGCAAAGACTTGATTTTTATGATGTGGATTTTTTCAAATTTGCACTAGATTTGACTTTTGAGCAACTGGAATCTGTTGATGTTTTTTTCCTGGGTTGCTGAATTTGGCTTCTTGGCTTTCTATTGCACCTTCATCTGTGAGTTTAGTTGTCACAGGGAGGAAGTATAAAATTTTCCAAAACGGTGCAAGTTTTCCTTATTCATTCTTTTTCTTCGGGGGGTTTTTAGTACCTTTATTTAATAAAATGAAGATTTGATATAAGAATGAATTTTGAGAGTCTTGCTTATATTCTGCTAACTCTTTCATGGTTTGAACTTAAGCTTCAATTAAACTGGAGAAATAAGAGTGAAATTAAATAAAATCGAGTAATGAAACTAAAGATTTTATTTTTTATTTTTTTCCATATGGTAATTATTGTTTTTTTATTTTGTACTCATTGGTTTCATAATCTCAGACTATTGCATTGTTGTAGGCTTAAGTGAGCTGCTTTTTAAGAAAATTTCTTAGTTCAATTTCATATCATTGTTCTGTTTTTTTGTAAATGGCCTTTCTTTGGGAACTTATTTTGTGTTATGAACTGGCGACTGGGTAAATTTGAGGTTTAAAGACGCGAGAAACCAAAAAAAATTAAAAATAAAATAAATCAATGATGAATTAGAAGATGCTGAAACAAAGAATCATAGAAACTAGAAGTTCGAGCATGAATGAATTTATGGAAAAGTCCGAACAGATGTGGTTTCACAAGAAAATGTTAAATATAGTAAAATTGGGAAGCTATTTTAGCGTGGTTTTATGTGAAGATGATCGGTGTACTCGGTGCACTGACGTTGAAAATCTGTTTTGCCATTTTTATTTTTGGCAACTGTGTTTCGACCTGACTGCCTATTTTTTACCATTCCACCTTCTCTCTGGAAGAGTGGAAGTGAAGGGTTTGTCTTGAGCTTTGGATAAAAGCATGTCAATATATGGATTGCGCCAGTTTTTACCTCAAAAAAACTTCTGGTCTTATTCGCCTTTTTGGTACCTTCATTTTGATATATTATTGAGAATCACTTTTCCATTCCCAGGGCTGGCCCTTGCAGTTGATATCAGGACTTTCTGCTTCTTCTTATTCCTTTTTTTTTTTTTTTCTTTTTCTAAATATAAATTTGTCCCTGTTTTATTATTATTAATAGATGATGAATCACTCGAAGTTAAGCAACTCAGCACGCTCTGAGTTTGTGGAAGCCTAAACTTATGTTTTACTTTCTGGAAGTTTAGATTTACTTCCAACTCTAAGTTTTGAGCCCTCTGTCGCATCATTTACTGGTCAAATAGCATATGGCATCGAGCAATTTCTGCAAGTTATTTGATTCTTATTAGCATGCTTTATATTCGTACTCATGTCACTCTGTTTCATAGGACTGATGCTTACATGGTTAATGAAACATTTTATACTTGATTTATGTATTGCTGCTTATATTCCGTTTTAACAGTTCAAACTATGTTCACAGACAGGAACTCTGTTGAATGATATTGATGGGCTGCCGAACTTGGTTAAGAAAAGGTAATTACAATTTTCAGGACAGACCTCAAATTTTATTGGGAACATGGCTTATTTGTTGTTGTATAGTTTGAACATGGGTGTGGCCCGTGTGGGACTAACAAGCTAAGTCATATTTCTAATAAACTCGGGGTGCGTTGCATGAATTATTTTCTCTGCTTCATTTTATTCAGCTCCTTATCTGCCAAAAGATCCAATGAAATAAAATACCTTGCAACTACACAAGGACAATTTAATTTCGCATTTCTCGTCTAACCCGTTCTCCTTGCATTGCTCTTGTGAACATGAGTTTCTTTAAATCCTCACAAGACATGCACTATTTGAGCACTCATTCTCTTGATCTATGCTCCACTGCTTTCACCTCCATCTATTCATGTATATTCTCATTTGTTACTTTATCCATTCTAGAATTGCAGCACTTCCCTCTTAGTACCATCATTTTAGTTACATTTATCTTACGGACATTTTATTTGTTAGTTACCAAATATAATAAAGAATATGTGGATTACAAATTTTTGTAGACCTTTTAGTTTGATTTGTTAGCTATCTGAAATCACACAGAAACTGTAGCACTTATCGACCGCTATTAGTTTGCTCTAATTCTATGCAATATGCTGTATTCAAGCACTACTTAACCCACAGCTTCGTATGGAATGAAATGATAAAAGTTGATTCATTTAGCTGATCCAAAAAATATTGAGAATAAGAATTAGCTAATTTTGTTGTCGTGAGATATGTACGAGGAAATTGTGGAATGAACGAAATTTGACAAACATCTACAGGTTTCCCATGGATGAGCTTCGTAGATTTGAAAAGCCTGGACCTGAGAACAATGATGTCGGGGATGCAGAGGACGCCGGTGAAGATGAAGACGACGACGATGATCAGGACGATGATGATGAAGACTTTTCAGGGGGTGAAGAAGGGGGAGACGATGAAGAAGAAGCGGATCCTGAGGATGATACCGAGGCTAATGGCAACGAAGGCAGTGATGATGAGGACGAAGACGACGATGATGGTGATGGTGACGAGGATGGTGAGGATGACGAGGAAGAAGAGGAGGAGGAGGAAGAGGAAGATCAACCACCAGCTAAGAAGAGGAAGTGAAGTAGTTTGTAGACGATAATTCTGTGGTTGGGAGCATTTAAGAGTACGAGGGAGGTTTAGCTTGTTTGTCTTCATAGAGTAGGAAATTGACAGCACCTGTTTAGAATGAACCGCTTATCATCATGTGACTGTGTTTTATGTTCCCTCTTGTGGATTGACTGGGAATCCTGGATCTTTATTAGTTGTACTATTTTTATGTGATTTTTGCCTTTAAATAGGGAAGATGGCCTATTTATCAGCCAACATTTCATCGCACGGCAGACTGACCATCAACCTCAATTGTAACATTTTTCAACCTGATATTCCCTATGTTTTGGAAATCTTTGTAGCGAAGGCTCGTCTCATGTTACCATCGATTGTTACTGATACATTGTCATCGATTTTTTCGTTTTCTTTTAATACATTAGCAATGTTTCAGTTTTCCTAGCCAGACCTTTTTTGTATCCTTAAAAAGTTCCCAATAATTTCAATGGAATTGCCGGTTGTATCAAAAATTATTCCTAGTACATGGTTTTGCACACATTTTGTTATCTAAAATATCATTTCGGGTTGGAAAGGGGCAAAACGAGTAAATGGTATGTGAACAACATCGTAAAACAAGAAATGTTTCATCTTCTGAGCTAAATAAGATTAAACTTGAGTACGTGTATCTTAACCAAATTTTACAAGTTATGTTTGATATGTCGAACTAAATAAAGTGAATTCACGTTAAGAGTAAACGCGGAATGTGACAAATTTATTTGTCATCAGGTTAAATCTTGTCCAGTCTAGTTCAGCCCACCTCCGATTCTCATTAGCACAAATCATCTCAGGAGCCCTAGTGTAGTTTTTTTTTTTTTTCCTGGAATTTCTTTTCGTTTCATTTGGAACGAACAGCCACTTAGAAACTCCATTAGGTTGGTCGAGAGAAGTGAGAAATACTACAATATTATCAATTAAGATATTCCAAGTAATATCACATGGCGATCAAATGCAGGCTACAAAGCCCATCCCATCATTGAAAAAACACAAGAAATGAATCAGTAAAAGCACAGCAGTCAACAAGATCGTCATAGAAACTGCATTTATCAACGACTATAATAAATTCGGGAAGTTGATTTTCAAGAAAAGCTTTGTTCACAGTTCTATAGTAAGAAAAGCTGAACAATTATACAAGCCATTCACAAAAGCAGGAGGAAAACATCACATTTAGCCAATTCAGATGGCTCTGCTTCCTTTTTGGTCTACACAGAACAATTTCCATGGATGATAAGATTCATTTACCCCAAATATCTGNATTTGATAATAGAGTAATATATCAAATTTGAATTAAGTGACATTTACGTCAGTTCATCAGACAAAAAAGGCAAAACGAGAACCAGAAAACACAAAGTTGGTACTCTTGGACTTCAAGACGATATACGCTCAACCAGCTGATGAAAAATCATCCAGCCAGATAATTTAACCTTATGGAAGATGATAAAGCTGCTTTGTCATGGAATCAACAACAAATCTAAAGAATCCAACTTGATAAAAATGAAATTAGCGCATTGTGCAATAAATTTTAATGATATTTATAACTTCTGGGTAATGGAGAGCGAACTCTCAATTGAGAACTTTGACTTGGCCATCAAAACTGTCACAACATGGAGTTATTCAGACGTTAATCTTTTCATCACCTCATTCAATAAAGAAATAAGAACTTTTTCCCTCTTAACATTTTCAACATTATTAATCTTTTTTCATCACCACAATCAATTAAGAACTCTTTCCCTCTTAACATTTTCAACATATTCTATTAGATTACATCACTCTTAAGATGAAAAGCTTCGAAACTATATGAGACATGCTCTAATCATCCAAGACATCTTTTCCTTTGGAAGTGTATGGTCTCATTTATTATTTGATCTATTCTAGTGCAGTAACACATCCGTCTCAACATCTAGAGCTTTGCTGCATACTGATAATCATTCTGGTCTTCCATAATATTCAACACTATAAACCATAACAGGTCTAATGGCCATTTTACTCAGCTACCTTTTCAGGTTACAGTGCGGGGGGGGGGGGGGGGGGGAAGCAGTCACAGTAAGTTGAATTTTTGTAACCTAGTTTTTATCTCACAACATTCAAAGTTACAAAAACTTTCTTTACTGCAGCGGAAACTATTCATTTGCATCAATGCCGCCACCCAAAAAAACACAGGATAAGATGAAAAAATGAGAACTGGCAAATAAGATGTAACTTTGAGAGTAACCGTCATAACCTTTAAAGACTTGCCATTTACCATCAAGCTCTACCCTTACTACATTTTTTTGGTAAATGTACCATCCTTATTACATTACAATAGTTACATGTAACAGATTTTGTTGTTCAGACTTGTCAAGAGCAATATGACTCAAGAAGTATGCAAGATGAATGGTACAATGAGTAATGGGATTAGACTGTAGAATTTTTTTTAGCTATATTATCAAATGCTTAAAATTATTAGAAGAAATGTGAATGGTTTGTTATCAAGATACTCAATTTACAGATATTAATATATTTGTGATTTCATCAATCCTCTAATAACGAGAAAAATTTTTACAAGACTCGACAAAATCTAAAAATAATGTGCATTGCACGTTGACTTGGACAAGTATATTCAAGTACATGTACTTGTCCAGCTATCAAGATCTTCTTGCTGAACTTAAGCAATTCATTCAAGCATGCTTGTCTAACATTTGGAGAGGTTTTGAAACGAGCATCCTTGTGAAAGAAACTTGGTGACAAATGAATACATTATAGAATTAAATTTGACCACAAGTGCCACCAGACTGAGACAGTTCAAAAAGATAAGGTTTATGCATCGTGTTAGTATCTAATGCACTTTAGGAATTAGCATGGTTGTTTCTGGTATAGAACAATGCCAGGAACAAAATTGAACTGGATTGGTCCAGTTTGGTTATTTACAAGATTTGAGGTTTGAAGAATGAGTTAGAAGAGGTGCCTATAAGTTCATTATAGTTACATTTATGGATTTACCTACCAAAATAATTGAAATTTATTTTTTAATAGTAACATATAAAAAAGAAAGAACGAAAAAAACCAGTTAGGATTTCAGTTCAGTAAAACATTTTCTGCATTTTGCCAACTTGGAACCAAACTGGACTTGCTGTTTCACTTTGGGACAGGTCCAATTAAACCAATTATGGGGTTTCCAGCCCACACTTGCTCATACTTTTATGCATACACACACATGCACTAGCACATAGAAATACTAGGAGAGAAGAGAAGTAAATTCATGTTTTAACACCGTATCAGCTGAAATGACTAATATGCAGCTTAGCATGAATAGGATGAAAGTACTTGGTAGATGATGTAAAACAAGGAAAATTCTATAAAAGCAAACAAATTACCAGACAAGAATTATAAATACACGCGCTAACGTAGGCTACAATCCCCAAAATCAATTCAGCAAGGGAACCCTTGACTCTTGCTAAAAAAACAACAAGTATATTCAACTTCACATAAAATAACAATGAGATTATCAAAAGATCATGAATTGACTCTAAACAAGAAAAACTAGATCATAGAAATCCATAACAGTTTACATCAAAGCAACCTTCCTAGAATTTATAGGTACCAGGAATTCTAACAATTTTGATGAAGTTGAGGTCTATGACCCTCATCCAACAAAGGGGATACAACAACAATACAAACTTCAGAACCTGGCAATTCATTAACTAAAATATAAGACACTTAGATAATTGATTTCAGAGAAATGAAGCTAACAATATCACACACAAATACTATGTAAACATCACATAATGTTGATAAGGTAACGAATTACATGAAAGGTTCAGTACAAACATAAATCAATGACCATGGCATTGAATACAAAACGTAATCCTTTAAACGAAATGGATAGTCGCATTATTGAAGATCATAAATCAGAATAAAATTGGCTTACTAAGAAGGTAACTTGCCGGCCCGGAAAATAGCAAACTTTGACGTGAGTGAATCTGAATACTCAATCCCATTATCCTTGAAGAAAGCCTCAATCATCCCCTTGACCCTCTCGGGTTCCACGCTCTCACACTCGACCTCATACAAATCCCCAAATTCATACTTAACCCCATCTACCTCCAATTTCACCCCACTCCACTCATACACACTTCTCACAGTCCTGAAGCCCCCTAACCCCTTGAAACCGTTCACTCCAAATTCCTCTTTTACCCTGCTCAAAACCCTTGAATCCACGTCCATCAGCTTCCCAGGCTCTTCCAAACAGGCATACCCAATAGACGGATCCACCTCCTCTTCATCCTCCTCGACGCGGCTCACACCGTTGGTAATCACAGCTTTGGCTTTGAGGCAAATAAAGCATTTGGGGAGGTCCGTTTGCTCATGGAAACGGAGGCGCAACACAGCTCGGCGCGAGCTCAGCTCGGAACCCAATCCGTCGAAGAAATTATTATGCTGGTAGTGTGTAGTTATGTGAAATGGAGAGAGTAATTGAAGAAGCTTCTGGTGGGAAGCTTTGTTTGGTAACCGGAGCTTCACTTCAATTTCCATTAATCTCAAAAACGACCTCGTATTTGGTATTATGTGATTTTTCTCTCAGTTTGGGGAGGGTTCTGGTCTATGGGTTTTTTTTTAAGACGAGAGGCCGATGCGATGGGATTTGGAGGAGGGATCACGAGACGAGCGATCGAAGTGGTTGAGGAGTGAAGATGCGATTGTGGAAGAGGTGCTGGCGGCGGCGGCGGCGGTTCGGCGGCGGGCTTCTTCGAGTTCTTCTTTGTCTTCGACTCTGACTTCGATTTTGCTCGGCTTTCTTCTCAGCATCTTCCTCTATCCTCAGACGTAGGGATAAAGGGTCGAGGGTTCTCTATCTACTTGTAGTGTATTCCTTCGGCAAATTTTTCATAATGGAGGTTATAACTTCATAATTTGTATTTGTTACGCCACTAATTGCGCTTAAGACATTTAGGCTTTATTTGTATCATTTATGTTTTTCCTAATATAATAAATCTTACGTGTTTGATTGACATGAAAAATATATTATAAAAAAAATATTTTTCTTATTTTGAGAAAAAAATATTTTCCTTAAAAACAAGGAAAATTAGACATATTTTAAAAATTAGAAAATATTTTACATGCAAAAAAAGCCATCAAACACTTTAGAGTAAGAATTTCAATGAAAAACTAGTATTTTTCATGGAAAATAAATGCAGACAAACACACTCTTATTTATCCATCATATTTTCTAAAATAAAACTGAAATACGAAAAAAAATATTTTTCTTTATTTCAAAGCAAATGAACATAATATTTTAATATAAACTATTATCAAAGACGGAATATGTACTTAATGAGAAGTTAATTTAACAAAAGAAAAAATTCTCTGATGTAACTACCATAATAGACTTATAAATTTAATTTACATTTCTTATTTAATTTTATCCCAACTCGAACCTAAGGTCAATTACTTAGTAAGCCCATACTCTTACCATTTGAACAAAACATTAATCACTAACAACATCAGAAATTACTCCCTCTTTTAATATTTTAAATTTAAGAATTTGTTTCCATTAAAATGGGGGAATGGGCGTAGATGGATGGTGTTTTGCGCGGAGAATTGTGTATCGCTAATAATTAGAAGAATGGTTCAGATGATTGTGTAAGTAACAACAACATCTCGAGACAAAGTCTCAACGATGGGTGTTTTATATCACGGTTTACAAGAAACGAAATGCTTCAAAGGGGCACAAGGACACTGAACTTAAAGAGTAATTGGCGATAAAAAAAATAATGAAAGAAATTACACAGTTCTATGTTTGAGAGTTGGATTTTATTTTTTTTCTTCTATGTCATCTTTTTCCTTTTATATTCCTTTGACGGTTTTCCCTTATAATGTTATTCGAGAAACTGTTGGAAAATTGCTTATCGCCCAGTAACCACTCACTTTCTCCATGATGGATGACTTGTCAATAACAGATGTTTACCGTCCTGTAACCACCCACTTCTTCCATGATGGATGATTTGCTAAAACCGTCTTTAAATAAAGGCACTATACTTGCTTCGATCTTGGGCGTTCTGCAAGTTTGGACGATAATACTCACCCTGATCTTGGGCGACTTATCGGTTTGGGCGATATTGGGCCCCCGCTAATGATTCTATCCCGGGTACTGTTTTAGGATTTTTCATAGTCTCTTTTGGGCCCATTCTTCGAATTTCCTACCGAGCTTCCATCTTTGGATCATTTAATTGTACCTCATTTTTATGCGTCAACAGATAGTATGAAAATGGTCCCTAGACTTTAAATTTGGCACATCCATTACATCCTTAACCATCCACTTAATGGACGAAATTGGTGCTTTTGAATGTTTCCATCAAATTTGACCTTAAGAAGATCAAAATTTTGATAAAAAAATTTAAAATGTCCTTAGTTTTAGTTAAATAAAATAAAACAAGATGAAAAAATTATTTAAAAAATACAAAAAGAAAAAGGCAACTCATCTCATCCTACCAACTGATCACTCATACGAACATCTTCAATGTAATCATGGATTGTTTTTAAAATTGTTTCGTATAAGTAAACATAGAAGTATTTACAATTTACATGACATCGATGTCTAACAAGTAGACATTTAAAATTGATTTACAATGCGAATTGCTATCTGGACGTATTTCATTTTTTAAAAATAATAATAAAATCATAGTTAAATTTGCATATGAAATACAAATTGTGTAGTTAACATGGCAGATGGAGGTTCTAAATTTAGACGGAGGTCTAAGAAATATCATTTTTGCTCTATCAAGTCATATTGATGGAGCCTCTATTGACTTGCATCAGACCTGAAAGTCATGAAGAATGACCAGTGGTTTCGTGTTCCCATTATTGGTCCCAAAATTTAATACAAACGGCTATACAGAAAAGTAAAGACGAACACTAAGATTTTTTGTCGCATAGGGTTTGGATGTTCAATCAAAAAACCACTCACCATGTTGAATTTACGGAAGTGGTCAACGCTCTAAATCTGCTAGCACAATCAAAGAATGTTCAAGATTACAAAATGATACACCAAGCGTCAACCAAGAAATGCGCTTACTATCACAAATCCTCTTCAAACCAAAAATTACATTAGGTTACTTTCATCAAGAACAGTGGAAAAGCATGTTTCCATCAATCTCTCTATTTACTTGAAAAACTCACCAAAGGAAGAAGAAAACAGAGTGAAGACGAAGAGTAGAAGAGAAACGACTATCTCTCGAATGAGAGAAACAGGTATATAAATGAAATAGAAACAAACCCTCCCATCAATGGTCACCATTGTGCCTTTGCCGTCATCTCAGCAGCTTATAATGACATGGATCATATAATCGAGTCAACAACCAAGTAAATTCATCGGGCTCCAAAAAAAAAAAGGGTGGTCCAATTGTTAAGCATTGGCCCAACTCCTATATTCCTCTTTGCTCTTCTCGTTATAAATGTTAGTGATCACATAAAAGTATAAAGTTGTATGACACTTCTATTAAACCCATTGTCGAAAGCTTTTAAACAAGAATAAAGCTCTTTTGCCAGAAAATGTATTACACCTTGGTTGACATACACTCACATGCGTGTGGACCCACGTGAATAAAAAATGCCAAAACATGCTCCCCGTATTGTGAGTGTGCTGTCAGGAAGGGTGTCATACACTCCCTTGTAGCATAGCATGATTGTTTAAACAAATGTAATTTTAGGCATTTAGGCCCTGCTCTCTTTAGCATTTTCAACCCGTTTTCTGTTTTCGATTTTCCAAAACAGCGAAAACGTGTTCTCTTTCCCTTTCTCGAAAACGCATTTTTGAAAACAAGTTAAAAATTTATAAAGAAAACACAAAACGACAAATTTGTTGTTTTGAGTGTTTTCAGTTATAATCAAGTCAAAATTTTTAAAACTTGTTTTTTGTGTTTTCAAAACAATTTTTCAAAATGTCAAAGAGAACACATTTTCAACAATCTTA
This sequence comes from Fraxinus cuspidata, assembly GCA_903798385.1. Taxonomy (NCBI): domain Eukaryota; kingdom Viridiplantae; phylum Streptophyta; class Magnoliopsida; order Lamiales; family Oleaceae; genus Fraxinus; species Fraxinus cuspidata. The sequence goes on from CAIGRP010068429.1 coordinate 16,800, forward strand.
AAATGGACACTCAAAAACACAAAACTCAAAACACAAAACTGAAACACAAAGAGAACAGCCCCTTATAGACTTGAAAAAGGGTTTGGTTTCAACTATAGTCACTCATTCATGAAAATTGTGCACTTGTCATACCTTTTCTAAGAACGTAAATTTGTATCAGATTTCCTTAATTTAACATAAATATAGATTTTTAGACCCATTTCCAATTGATTTACTTGAACTTGGGCCATCTTATGCAAATACATTCCTCATTTTCGGCTATGTGATTTCTACAGATAATGTGCAATGGAATTTTTAAGAGCCCAGTGCACAGAGCGCTAACAAAATCTAAGAAGGAGAAGAACACTTTGGCTGACATGGCTGTGTTCCCTGTGCTCCAGAAACTGGAAAGGAGATTGAACCCGGGGTGGGTGGGGTGCTTACTAATGACAAATGGCCAAGGTTATAGAAAGCAGTAAGAGACTATAATGACACTTATTTCAACTTCTACCAGCGGGGAAAGAGGAGAATTGATTCACGGAAAATTTAGGTTCTCTTCTGGTCTACAAGTACAATAGTGAAATAGGCTCTTTTCTATACAAACGCTTCAAATATTTCATGAGAAAATTTGTTTATTATCCTTCATTTCCAAAATGAATTGGACACATATTTTGTACACAATATTAGACAAGACTAATAGTAAAATGTATATAATTTTCGTTTTTATTTCCTTTCTATAGTCTAGCTAAGGAGGTACATTACTTCCAAACAGAAGCACAGATAGCTGAATTTTAACTAAAGGCATTGTTGCACAGAGTAGTTAATGGCTTCAGTAGGTGTGTTGCAAGCTTACGGTGTTGTAACCACCATTGCATTTGAGACAGTGTCAAGCCATGTCATTATGTCGGGAATATTTGGTTTTTCACCTTTCTATATAAATATTATGTTTTATTATGGACATAATGAGTTGTACGTCTTATATGTTTAATAAAAGTAAAGATACTTCCTGTCAAATTATTCTACTTAGGTGTAGATCCTTAGTAACATAATGCACAAGTGATATTCTGTCAGTGGAAAGTGGGAATTTATTATTTTTCACCGGCCAATACAGAATGCAACTTGTGCATCATGTCACTCAAGATGTACACTTGAGTGTGTATGTAGCAAAGCTCTTTTCTATCTCCCCTAGAAACCTCACTCTCATTCAAATCACTTTCATTGGTTCGTCTTTTTGTCTCTCATTCTAAGTACTGATCCTCTCACTTTAAAGGAAATAAAGAAAATTCATTTTAACATCTTTTTCTTCCATTTTATTGTCTAACTAAGGAGCTTGCTCGAGGTAAGGTACATCCCAACAGAAACACAGATAGCTAATATTTTAACAACCATAGAGTAGTGAAAAGTTCGAGTATGTACATTGCAAGCTGAAAGTGTTATCACCCTGGTTGCACTTAAGGGAGGTTGTTGAAGAAATCATATTGGGAATAATTTATTTTTCGCTTTTCTATATACATGTGCCGTTGTATTGTGGTTGTAATCAGTTGCATGTTATAAATGTGATAACAGTGAGCTGATATTTTCTGATGTTATGTAATTTGGGTTGCCTCAAATTCTTGGTCATGTGCTGGTGTTGGGCCTGTGTCAAAATCGGATCCGTGTTGGGCCTGTGTCAAAATCGGATCCCTAGCCCAAAAGTTATTTTCTTGGTCTTATGATCTGGCCCTAAACTTGGCCAGATCTTCACCGTCTGATCTGACTCTCTCTCTATCTTAAGTGCTTTCTCGATGTTTCATTTGTAGTTAGACGGTTCAGTGCATTCTCTGTGTGTGTTAGGGTTCTTCATTCTCGTCTGCTATTTTCTATAAATCTTAGTGATTCTTTGTGAAATCCTTTATATAAATTTGAGTGATAAGGCAGGCATTGTACTTCTTGTAAAATAGATGAGATTGTGTATATTCTGAGTTATTTGAGGCTAGAGAAACTGTGAAGAAATCTGATTTCTTCGTACATTGTAACTGTTCTTGGTGATTTTAGTGAAACTAGAGCTTAATCCCTTTGTGTAGATGCTCAGAGGATGAGTAGGCCTAAGGCTGAATATCGGGACCCTGTTGGATGAAAAATTACTGTGTTCTTTATTTTTCTTCCTATTATTGTTCTTTTTATGTTCTTTGTGAATTTTGGGACCAACATCCGACTCGCCTTTAAACCTCACTCTCATTGGTTTCGAGTCTTTCTCTTCTTGTCTCCCATTCAAAGCCCTGATTATTTTCCTTTAAATGAAGTAGAGGGAATTCATTTCCTTCCATGTAAACTGTTTTCCCTCATACTGGACATATCTCACTATTGCAGAAGTTACCGTATCTCATTCATGGCTGGAGTTGAACTAGAAAATGGGAAACTTGTTCAAGAGCTGGTAGAAAATGGAACTGAGCTTCCAAATAATTATATTTGGGAAAGTAATAATTTTGGAAACATAGATGCTTCTGTTGCATTTGGAGACATTCCGATCATTGATATTAGTCACTTGAATAATTCCTTGTCGTTAGAAGTACTAGACAAACTTCAATCAGCTCTTAGCTCATGGGGATGCTTTCAGGTAAATTATAATCTGCTTATTTATAGTAAGCTTGATTCTTCGGTTCTCCTTTCCATGTCTGTGTAGGTTAAACTTGCATTTATAGTTTTTAATGATCCGGGTTTGAATTTCAGGCAGTCAACCATGGAATTGAAAATTCCTTACTGGAGGAAGTACGCGAAGTTTCCGAAGAATTTTTTCAGCTTCCGAAGATAGAGAAGCAAAAGTATGCGAGAAAGACTGGTGAATATGATGGATATGGAAATGATATGATTCTTTTCCAGAATCAAACGCTTGATTGGAATGATCGCTTGTACCTTTTAGTTAGTCCAGAAGATGACAGAAAACTCCAATATTGGCCTCAAAATCCACAATCTTTTAGGTAATTTTTATTAATTCATCCTTATCAGTCTACTATGAAGGGAATGAAACTGGAGCACAGAGAATTATTTCTGGTATGAAGAATGTAAGTTTAATGTATGACCTCTTTTGATTCTGTAGGAGGATATTGAATGAGTATTCTACGAAGATACAACAGATAGAACAACTGCTGAAGTCCATGGCAAAGTCGATGTGCTTAGAAGAGGACTGTTTTTTCAACGAAATTTGGCGAACGTAGACACATTGAAGCGAGATTCAACTATTATCCTCCATGTCCAAGGCATGATCTTGCTCTTGGATTCAAGACACGTGGAGATGGATAGGCAATCACATTTCTCCTGCAAGACAAAGAAATAGAAGGTCTTCAAGTCATGAAAGATGATCGGTGGTTTCATGTTCCCATAATTCCTTGTGCTCTTTTCTTTATCGTCGGTGATCAATTGGAGGTATACAAAAGCATATCATCTAGAAGTGTGATCTTTTAGAAATGTGGTTCAATATGATATAAGAATATACAAAAATTCTTGGACTCTTTGAAGACAAAATTTATATAAACAATTTTTTCGTATCTCTAAAAGCTTAAGCTGTTATAAACGAGAGCTATTTTTGGTAGATATTTGATAGACCCCCTATTAATACGCAAGAAGGAAGAAGGGAGAGGCGGTAGGGCAGGGAAATTAGTTATGTTGTTTACTATTAAGTTGTTTTTTTCTTATTAAGTCACGGTTGTTATTTTGAGTCAGGTCATATTGGTAAATTGAGTCAAGGGATGGGAATAAATGTAATTGGTGGGGTGGGATTTTGTGAAGGCATATGATAAAAAAATTGGAAGAGTCTAAAGTCGGTTAAGAGAGTTTCTGGGTCTCTCGAATTGTCCAGGGATTAATTCATTCTATTTCTATTTTTCTTCATTGGATGATCTATACAATCTATTTTATCTTACCGGATTCAACTCCTAGAACACATCTTGATATAAACAGTTGATTTACATTTCTCTACTCTTCTAGAACTGATTTCTCCTTTGTTGGCTTCAACAGATCACCCTCTTCAAGGTGTTGATTCGACCCGAGCAGGCAACATTCCTTCCATCCAGCAAAAGTTCAACTCAAACCACCAGGTACCTATCAGTTTGGTATCAGAGCATCACCTGGGAATATGAAATTATCAAATCGCGTGGACAGTTTAGACGGGAAAATCGATGGTGTCCAGCAGGAACTTCAACGGGATATGAATGTGTTGATGGGAAAAATGGATGTGATGATGAATAAATGGATTGAACAAGACAGAAATGGGAAAGGAAGAGCATAGGGCCTTCCTGAGTCAAATCCTCTACCTAATTCACCATTGAAGGATGACGACGGAGGTAACATCAATGGAAAAAGTATCAAAGAGCGCGACGAGTCATCGCGATCTGAAAATCGAATTAAGAGGTTGGAGATGCCAGTGTTTGATGGGGAAAATCCGGATGGCTGAATTTTTCGGGCGGAGAGATATTTCACCATGAATCGATTCGCCAACTGGGAGAAGGTGGAAGCGGCAGCAGTTTGTTTCAAAGGGGAAGCATTAGCATGGTACCAGTGGGAAATCAGTAGATAGCCGGTCCAGAGATGGGAGGATTTGAAGTCCTTACTACTGGAGCGATTTCGACAATCACATAAGGGAACTAATTTGGAAAAATTTCTGGCGTTGAGGCATGAGGGGACGGTTCGGGAGTACCGGCGACTGTTTGAGGTGCTCGCCGCTCCGTTGGTGGCTGTCGGTGAAGAAGTGTCGGAGAGTACTTTCCTAAATGGGCTTAAACCACTGATCTGAGCCGAAGTAAGGATGCTAAAACTACATGGGCTGGACCACATCATGGAACTGGCTCAGCGAGTAGAAAGAAATGAGATCTTGCAGCAGGTCCAGATTTCACCTGGCCCAGATAGACGGAGAATTAATCTTAATGGGCAGGCTCCTACTTCTGACCCATTTAAACCAACTCAAAATATCATGTCCCTTAAACCACATAATTCCCCAATTTTTCCCTACAGTTCAAATTTCCCAAAATCGTCGATTGGGGTGCGAGCGACCACCACCACCAAAGGAGTGGCTCCATTCAAAAGGCTCACGGACGTCGAGCTGAAGAAAGAGAGAGGGTTGTGTTATCGTTTCGATGAGAAATTTGGGTCGGGTCATCGTTGTAAAAATAAAGAGCTCCAAATATTAGCGGTGTGGGATTTCGAAGAAGGGGAAGAAGTTAATGTGCTGGGAGGAGAGGAGGAAATTGATGGAAGCGACATGGTGGAGTTGTCCATGAACTCGGTAGTCGGATTAAGCGCCCCAAAATCCATGATGCTGGTGAGATCCATTTTTGGGCAACCAATGGTAGTTTTGATCGATTGTGGAGCTACCCACAACTTCATTGCGGCTGATTTAGCAAAGCAGTTGGGGTTACCCACCACAGCTACTACCAGCTATGGGGTCACCGTCGGTACAGGTAAGTCGGTACAAGGGGAGGGCATTTGTAAGGGGTGGTCCTCTCCTTGCTAGGGATTGAGGTGATAGAGGATTTTTTACCTTTCCCGCTGGGCTGTACTGATGTTATTTTGGGAATGAAGTGGATGGGTACGTTGGGGAAGATGCAAGTTAATTGGGGAAATTTATCGATGAAATTCCAAGTCGGTGAGGAGACTATTTGTATGCAAGGAGATACGAGCTTGCAGAAGACGTAAGTGACCATTAAATCTATGGTAAAATCTTTCAAGAAGGGTGACCATGGAATTCTTTTGGAGTTGAGTAACTTGGAATGGGACGAAATTGAACACGAGTTTGAGCTTCCTCATTCAATCAGAGAATTACTTCAGCATTACAACCAGGTTTTTGAATGGCCGAATGTACTTCCTTCCAATCGAGGTCATGATCATGCAATCGTATTACAGGCAGGGTTGACCCCCGTGAATGTCAGACCATATCGTTACCCATATTTTAAGAAAAATGAGATTGAGCGACTCGTCATGGAAATGTTGGCTGCGAGAATTATCCAGCCAAGTTGTGTGGATTATCGAGCTCTCGATAAGATCACAGTTCCAGACCGATTTTCGATTCCAGTGATAGATGAGTTGTTGGATGAACTGCATGGGGCGGTGATTTTTTTAAAGTTGGACTTGAAGTGGGGGTATCATTAGATTAGAATGAAGGCGAAGGATGTTTCTAAAACGGCCTTTAGAACTCACGAGGGTCATTATGAATTTTTGGTTATGCCATTCAGGTTAACTAATGCGGCAGCTACTTTTCAGAGTCTGGTGAATGATGTTTTTCCACCATATCTCAGAGAGTTCGTTCTGGTATTTTTTGACGACATATTGATTTACAGTGCTTCGTTGGAGGATCACCATCATCACTTAAATTTGGTATTGGGCTATTTACAGAGACACCGGTTATTTGCAAATAAAAAGAAATGCACCTTTGGTTAATCACAACTAGAATACCTGGGACACATTATTTCAGAGAAGGGGATGGCTGCAGATGGGTCAAAGATTGAGGTGATGTGCAAGTGGCCTAAGCCCTGAAATCTGAAGGAGTTACGGGGGTTATTGGGTCTCACTGGGTATTACCGTCGATTCGTGGTTGGATATGCTAAGATCGCCTGGCCATTGACAGAATTTCTCAAGAAGGATGGGTTCCTCTGGAATGACAGGGCTGAGGCAGCTTTTAATGAATTAAAAATGGCAATGAGTTCCGGTGTTAGCACTACCTGATTTTTCTCAGCTATTTGTGGTAGAAATCGATGCGTTTGGCCATAGCGTTGGGGCCAATGCTAATGATAAATTGTCATCCTATTGCCTTTTTTAGCCAGTTGTTGACACGGGCTGGGCTGTAGAAATCCATCTATGAACGTAAGTTGATGGCAATAGTATTTGCCATACAGAAGTGGCGTCATCTGCTAGGTCGACACTTCGTCGTAAGGACTGACTAATGGAGCCTGAAGTTCCTCCTTAAGCATCGCTTAGTTAGTGAGGAGCACCAAAAGTAGTTGACAAAGTTGCTCGGATTTGACTTCGAAATTCAATATCGTATGGGCCTGGAAAATCGAGCTGCAGATGCCCTTTCGAGGATTGAGCCTACTATACATGTTTTAACTTTATCGATGCCCAGGGTGTTACAGTTGGATGATATCGAGGAGGCAGTAGCAAAGGATGTAGAATTGGAAGAGATATTAAGTTGTTTACAAGCAGGAACTGATACTAAACCTGGTTATTCACTGGTGGTGGGAAACTTATGTTATAAGGGCAGGTTAGTATTACCACAATCTTCCCAGTTCATGGAACTTATGCTGAAAGAGTGTCACGATTCTAGTGTCGGGGATCACTCGGGTTTTCTTAAAACTCATCGAAGGATCGCTTGAGAAGTGTATTAGAAGGGTGTGAAAAAGGATATCAGGGACTATGTGGCTCGCTGTGCAGTGTGTCAAAAAAATAAATATGTGGCTTTGTCCCCTCAAGGTTTATTACAACCACTACCTATTCTAAACCTAGTATGGGCTGACATCTCACTGGATTTTGTGGAGGGGCTACCAAAGTCAGACGGTTGGGACACGATACTAGTGGTTGTTGATCGGTTGAGTAAGTACGATCATTTTATCTGCCTCAAGCACCCTTTTACTGCCTAAGTTGTAGCACGAGTGTTTATTCGGGAGATCATCCGCTTACACGGGGTACACAGTCGATTGTGTTGGATCGGGATTGGATTTTCATGAGTAATTTTGGGGAGGAATTATTCAAAGCAAAGGGAACCGTGCTGAAGCGGAGTTCATCTTACCACCCACAGACGGATGGTCAGACCGAAGTGGTAAATCGGTGTTTGGAGACTTACTTAAGATGCTTCGTCTCCGATAAACCACGTTCGTGGAGCCTCTGGCTACCTTGGGCGGAGTTCTGGTATAACACCTCGTTTCATACGGCCTCCAAGCACACCCCTTTTCAGATTATGTATGGACGCGACCCACCTTCGATGTTGTCGTTTGAGAAAGGGGCTACAGTTGTATCGTCCGTGGGGCAATCTTTACTCGATCGGGATGCAGTCCTACAGGAGTTGAAATTACACCTTCAACTTGCACAACAACACATGAAACGAACGGCTGATGGTAAACGTGGGGATATACAATTTGAGGTCGGCAAATTGGTATATCTTAAATTGAAGCCGTATCGTCAGCACTCCGTGGCAAACAGATGGTCTGCAAAACTCTCCCCGCGCTACTATGGACTGTTTGAGGTTGTGGCTCAGATAGGATAGGTTGCCTATAAATTGATGTTACCTCCTGGGGCAGCCATCCATCCAGTTTTCCATGTATCCCAATTGAAGAAGGCCATTGGAGTAGTTCAAGCCATTGGCTGTTTACCAACAGGCTGCAAATGGACAATTCATAGTGGAGCCAAAGTCCGTATTACAGGTCCGTTCTGGTTCAGTGGAGGGATCTGGGCCAGAATTTCTGATCAAATGGAAGAATTCCCCAGAGTTTGAGGCCACCTGGGAGCTCTATGACAACATCAAGCTGCAGTTTCCAGAGTTCCACCTTGAGGACAAGGTGTATTTTGGGGAATGGGTTAATGAAAGACCCCCTATTAAGTTCACATACGCAAGAAGGAAGAAGGGAGAGGAGACGGGGCAAGGAAATTAGTTATGTTGCTTACTATTAAGTTGTTTTTTCTTATTAAGTCACGGTTGTTATTTTGAGTCAGGGTCATATTGGTAAATTGAGTCAAGGGAGGGGAATAAATGTAATTGGGGG
>CAIGRP010068430.1:0-38470 GCA_903798385.1 Fraxinus cuspidata
AGTTGTGGATCCTATGAAATATGTGATCAAAATAAATTATTGATTTTGGTTTAAATTTAATAAGATTAACTGAACCAAACAAAGGCTAAATATCAAGGATAAAAGGGAATTCGTGTAATGTAGTGATAAAAAGTAGCAGTATTACGAGTCACACAACTAGAGAATCAACAAACTGCCACATTTAGCCCAATTATGAGTGTAATTTTATATTTATTCGGAGCATCAAAATGGATGTTTGGAAGTGATACTTAATTTTGTTATATATTGTTTGCTTTAAGAGAACCTTGATGTTGGACAGCTTATGGAGAAAAAGAGCAGGAATCGAAGAAAATATTAAAAAGGAACATATTATAAACGATGGGGATCAAGGTGCAAATAATTGAAAGATGAAGGACCTCCAATTCAATTTAAGAAGGACTTGAGTTGAACAAGAGAAGGAAGATAAGGACCAAATTGAAAAAAAGAGCAAAAGCTGCATGCGATTGGCACACGATTTCGTGCGATGTACGTGTTAGAGTTTAGTTGGTTAGTTAATAGCGTATAGTGATTTTTTGTGATTTTACACAAATTTTGAAGAAATCTTCTTTATAATTGTAAAAAATGAAAAAAAAAAAAAACAATATCATCTAGAATTTTTCGTATTTTTGTGTTAATGTATAATATTTTCATATAGATGAAAATTTCATGTATTTCTAATATAAGAAATAAGTTAATGACATAAAAGTTAATTCCATGAACCACCTAGGTTCCTATTGTTTAAACCTTTTGCCACATTCAAGAAAATCAACCTAGAAGATCGTATTTCTAATTTACTGAATACATCTGGAATCAGTCAGACAAACATACACAATAATTCATGGAGAAATACTACAATTCGAATTAAGACAGAAAATTTGGAACTCGAAATGTAACAAATCACAAAGAAACAATATTAGAACCAGGCCCTCAAATCCTATCATAATTTAATTTTACCAAAAATTGAAGTCCAAATGGCATGGATAAGAAGTAAATAAGTTCCTCAATTTATATAAGCCACTAACTAAAAATGCCACCAAAAGAAGTCAAATAAAGTAAACTCTTTAACGTTTGCATAATAGTAAGAAGAGAGCCAAAAATAAGAAAAAAGTATTACCATAAACTGATCAAGCTCTCTATCATCACCATGATTTCCATGTTGAAGCGCGGAGTATTTAGCGACCAGTTGCTGAGACTGTTCAAGCTTAGCTTCGATCCTCGGGAGCTGATCCACCGGCATCGCAATTCGTAAGCAAGCCACATGTGCAGACAATAGCTGCTCATACAAAGGATGCGACAAAATCTCCACTTTGTACCTCGAATTTTGCCAATTAATTACTCCTTCACCACCGCCGCTGCCGCCCTCCGATAACTCTCTATTTTCATATATGTCAGAGTGAGTGTTATTATTGTGGCTGTTGTTTAAATAGGTGGATTCATGAGAAATTGAGGCGCCGATCATCGAATCACTGGACATCTGAACATCATCCCTCACGTCATTGACATTTCGGTGCAAAACTGACCGTGAAAACCACTGATTATTCAAAACCTATGACGGCTGTGCGGTGGAGTTAGAGTTTGTCTGCAGATTGAGGAAATTCTCGTTGCCAATGGATGAGAATTGACTCTGCTAGCGGAGAATAGCGCTGTTCAGCCATGTAGGCAGCTGGTTGTGGTGCTCTAAGGAGTGAGCCGCCATTTGTTCGGGGAGTATATTGCATATAGCAGAGGAGTTTTGTTCGGAGATATGCTGTAGAGCCATTTCTCGTGAGAAGTGGTTCAGAAAAGCCATTGTTGTAAAATGGATATAAAAAAATGATTGCCGAGACACCACCGTGTCTCCGTGCGCGGAGAGACACGGAGTGTCTACGTGAAGCATGGAGTTACACGGCGTGCCTCCGTGCCTCACAGAGTCTTCAAACCATGTGCCAATAGGATGTTTCCGTATTAGAAGAACTGGAAAATTTTTCAATGATGCTTATGGAACTCAAAAAAATTGAAAATAATGGAGCAGACTTTACGTGCACCCGTCGTGCCTCCGTCCGTCACGGAGACATCGTGTCTCCGTGAGAAATGGAGGCATATGGCGTGCCTCCGTGCCTCACGGAGACACCTGAATATTTGTGCAATTCTACGTGCTACAGTTGATGAATGTGACTTATCCTCAGAAGTTGGAAAATTCAGATCTCATTGGCGAGAATGATCTCAATGGGGAAGAACTAAAAGGGGGATTCCATTGCTATATCAAAAGACTTCCTTTGTGATGATACATCATCGGCACCGGAAGGCAAGTCCAACAATGAATTATATTGCAAGAAGGTGAGAAGAATTTCACCTGGTGGAATACAAGACTAAGTGTCAATCAGTAAAGCACAAAGTAATTCAAGACTTCTGAAGCAACAACGAGGTTGCAAGAATGATGAATTCAATTTGATTACAACAACTGTGTCATTTGATTACACTTCAAGACACAATACCTAACTAATCAAGAACAAAAATGGGTGTACTTTGTGATTGTTCTTTATCTTAACTCACCCAAAACAAAACTATACAATCAAAGCTGAAGCAAGCAAGAAAGCAAGATATAAATTCTTAGATACATCAGTCAAATGTCACGCGTCTCTACTTACGATTGAGCTCAATTTTCTTACGTACCCTTTCTGAAGTCGTACATCACTTTAAATTCAAATTCGAAACATAAGACACAATTCTTCAATGTTCACAGCTGTTTGTCAAACAATTAATTATCCAACTAAACATAATTCAAATATCCAAATCTATTTTAAGCAAACCATTCTTTTAAAATTTCCACGTTCAAACCTTATTGTCAAATGCCGAAAATAAAAGCATTCATATTCTTACAATAGTTTCATAAATAACAACTGACAAGCAATTTCAGACATCTCCCCCCTACTCTCTCCCCTCTACATATAAATATATCCACCCTCACACTCACACTCTCGAATAACTACACTGGTGCTAATCAATTATTTGAAGTCGAAGAATCCAATTTCAAGATCCCAACCCTTCCGTAAAGGATGTTGCTAAAGTCTATGTTTCCAACTAAAGTCAAATGAAAAGAAGCAATCCAAAACTAATTTGATATTATCATAAAATACTACTGCTAACATATAACAAGAACAACTCATTGACTTCCAATTAGCTAAAGTGAACAACATACCACAATCCTTATTCTTGGCTTTCTTATTCCTAGGCTGCAATGTGTACCAAGAAGTGCCAAGGGATTTGTCATTGGCTTCAATAACTCGTATAACAGGCACTTTGATATGCCCAATAAAATCATCCATTAAGTACNTCGTATAACAGGCACTTTGATATGCCCAATAAAATCATCCATTAAGTACTTATCTTCATCAAATATAGAAATTACAATCAGTTCTTTCAAGTCATCAACTTTGAAAGTAAATTCCTCACACCATGATGGGTTCAAGCACTTCTTTACAACTTTAGTCCTGAACTTCTACCTTCCCAACTGCAGCTTCACATATGGATCGCTGAACCCAATTGGGTCCATTGCTGGTATTTTTTTGCTTCAATTACACGTACTAAAAGTTTCATATTAAGCAAGAATCAGTACAGTATTAACCCTGATCAGTCTTGATAAATTAATTTACATCAAAAAAGATTGAAGTTTTGTGGAAAGTGTGTGACCAAGAAAGAGATGCATTAAATGTAATGACGATTGTGTCTCTGTTGCACACGGAAGCACCCGACCTGCCTCCGTCCCTCACGGAGACGTGACACCGCCTGTGTCACCGTCAGAAACGGAGGCACACGTCGTGTGCTCACGAAGACAACCTCTAACCAAAGAGAAAGGAAAGCACTTACAATAAGTAATGCAGAAGAGAAGCGCAAAACCCAAAGAGTAAAGAGAAGAGAAGAAGTAAGAGAAGGAAAACGACGTAGTTTTGGTTGACGATAGGAGAATTCAACGCGTGTAAAAAAAAAACTGCTAGTTAGGATATTTGGATGGCCAATTTCATTATTATTCATCTTGCAACAAGGAGACAGAGAGATTTAGAGAGAAAATCATACAAATGCAACATTCTTGATTCGGGAATGAAGATTTTGAGCAATAAGATTGGAACTTTTTGGATACTACAACGAATACGTTCAAAGGGACGAAATTTCATCTTCAATCATCTCTTTATACTTTGATATTTCAGGTGATGAATACTCAATTTAATATGTGTTTTTGTATTACGAACATGATAGGCTAATTCCGTTGAGCTTGGGAAGATGATTTAAATCGTTAGTGATATTTTAATTCTTAATTTGTGTTTGGTTGATCGATGTCATGCTTTTATTAACGTTCGAATGAATGATCAACTTTTAAATGTGTTTGTAGTTTATTTTGTTTTCATGAGGTTCAAAGTAGGTATAACTCATGATTCACAATCAATATAAAGTTATATATACTTTATGCAAGCAATCTTTGTGAATAAACTAGCTATTGTATCTATTAAAATTCAGATATATATTATCCAAACTCTAATAATTAGATTATGTCTAGGGGACTCTAGACCATCCAATCTAATTATTAATTATTATTTTTCACTAAAGGCAAAAACTAAACTATCATAATATGTAAAATTGGAGTACATTCACAGATGACCATTTTGGCACTCTAATTATTCTCACTAATTTAAGTAATATTTTATTCATCGGTCTTATAAACTAATTATATATGTAAAAATTTAGTTGTCGCTAAATACTGAACTAAAATTCACAATCGTTCAATAGAAAATATTTAAATAGTCACTCTACCATTTTTAGGGCGAAGATTCTCAACAAATTAAATTGAATAATAATTTGAAAGATAAAAAATAAACTTAATGTTCTAATCGACCCTAACTTACCTGTGAAATTTTGTAAGAGTGAGTATTTAAAAATACCTAATAAAATACGTGCAGTTTCCATACATAATTATATACAATAAAATAAACACTTCATATCACTCTTCTCTTACGTAATATATCAGTGACCAAGCAACACACCCATCTTAGGTCATCTTAAATTCTCGTAGAATCTCTTATCTCTTAATAAAGAACCCGAAAGTCCACTTGCAATTCATAAATAAAATATCGAATATAAAAGTATAATGAAACAAACCACTTGCACAGAAGTATCTTATATTGATTGATCAAACGAGTTTTTGAAAAATATATATATATATATATACACACACACAATTTACAGCTGCTTTATATGAAAGTTGCCGTGTAAAATTATTTGATAGTGAATTGTGAGACAATTGCACACTATTTATAATAAAAAAAAAATAGTGATTAAGTCATGGTACAATTGTGATGGAAAATCATGTCTATCGGATTCGATAAGAATTGAATTCAAATAATATAATAATTATTATTTTTAAACTTTATCCAATAACTAAAAAAAATATCATGTCAAAATCAAATTTATTCACACATGCACATACACAAGTGGCCAAGAGGAGAAATTGATTTCGGTTAAAAATTGTTTAAAATTCTATTTATCCTTGTTTTCTTTCAATTGAGTTTAACTTAACGTGTTCTTATCCAAAACATATTTTTCTCAAGTCGAATACTTCTAATTAATTACGAGCTATCCAAATAGTCCAATATTAATGTACTTAAACTCACTCTATCAAAATCTAATTATTTGACACAAAAATAAAATTAATTTTTTAAAACTTATTTCATTTTAATCCTCATTAAAATATAGCATATAAAAACAATCTATAAAATTTTTGGGGGCGTTACAACCTCATCTCTTTAAAAGAATTTAGTCCTCGAAATTACTTCGACTACTTGAAAAGCTCTAGATACTTCACTATTGACATAATTATAATATATCATAATATAAAACAAAAAAAATTTATAATCATGATAAAAGAACGATATCTCATTAGTGATAGCAACGGGGCGGATACGGGGGCAGGGTAGGGCGCCATTCCCCCGTCCCATCCCGCCTTAGGCGGGACGGGGCGGGGCGGGGCTCGGGGGGGGGGGGGGGGGCTTGCCCCATTTCCCACCCCGTTTGTTTATTATTATTATTTTTTTAATTTTTCAGTTTATTTTTTTATTTTTCACAGGGCGAGTTTGGGGCGGGGCACCCTCGCCCAGCCACGTGACCCGAGCGGCCGGCCCCGCCAACTCGTTTGGGGCAGGGTGGGGAAATTTGTCATCTCTATATTTCATTTCATACTTTGGATCGATTGGAGAGTGTCGAATAGTGAGCGCCACGTGCCAAATTCCTTTATAACATTATATATTTAAAACTTTAAAAATTTTACATTATCTTTAAACATAAAAAATAGAATATACTTAAATTTGGAAATGTTTGAATTATTGTTTTTCATTTCATTAATTTGAATAATGCACAACCAATGACTTTTACCGGGCGAACTGCTTAAATCCCAAGCTTTGACAAAACCTTTTAATCTAGCGAATACGCAAATCAAGAAAACAATAAAAGGAACTCGAAACCTTTTAGAATATGAATTTCCTAATTGGTAAATTTTAAAATATCACCTGAATGCTATAACTAAACATACAAACACGTGCAATCATAATTTGAAGTAACGTTATAAAAACTATTATTTAATTACTTAAAAAAATTATTAATGTCATTTACTTAGAAAAGAAAAGTCTATAATTTTTTTAACTACAAAGTCTACAGAAAAGCAAAATGTTTGCTCTGATACCAAATTGTAACGTCCTAAATTTTCACAAACACTGGAGGGTTACAAAAAATTTAATTTTTCACGGAACAATAAAAAACTATTCTTTAAATAAAAATAACTGGAACATCCATAACAAAAATATAATCACAATTTAAATAACTGTTTTTGAACAAATTAAATTGATTAATAATTTGAAGGAAAAAAATAAACTCAATGTTTTATCTTTTAGATTTCTCTTGACAATCGTATCACCATCCCGTCACTGTTTCAAATTGCCCGAATTAACCCGTAAAATTTTGTAAGAGTTAGTATTTAAAAATACCTAATAAGATACGTGCAGTTTCTATACACAATTATATATAATAAAATAAACACTTCATATCACTATTCCCTTATTGAGTATATCGGTGATCTAGCGATACACATCTTGGGTTAAAAATTATTTAAAATTTTATTTATCCTTGTTTTCTTTCAATTGATTGAGTCTAATTTAATGTGTTCTTATTCAAAACAACTTTTTCTCGAGTCGAATACTTATAATTAATTACGAGCTATCGAACAAGTTCAATATTGATATACTAAAACTCGCTCTATCAAAATTTAATTATTTAACCCAAAAATAAAATTATTTTTTAAAAATATATTTCATTTTAATCTTCATTAAAATATAGCATATAAAACATAAAATTTTCAGAACGTTACAAATGGCCTACTCATTAAGTAATTATGCACCTTGTCCCGGTCGATGCCAGGTGAAGTCTAATAACTATACCTAGAATGGTAATGGAATTCAAGTTGAGACCTCAATTTTAACGAAATTTATTAAAATTTGAGTAGGAGACACTTAAAAGGGAGTGATTTGTAATTATGACAAATTAAAGAATTTAATGCACATTATTCGTCTCTCCCTCGCTCCCTCCAAATTCATTCACATGCGGATGTTTTGGTATTTATCTTCAATGTAGGGTTAGGGTTTTGCTAGAACTGATTCTTCCTCAGGGGTTTAAAATTCTCTCTAAAAGCTGTAATTTACATAATAAAGAAGAGAAAGATAAAGGATTAATGGCAAGGCACAGGAGCCGGAGCCGAAGCCGCAGCCCCGTGAGACGCAAGCGCTACGATGACCCCCGTGACCGCTGCAGTGACCGTCGCTCACCGGGCCCCTCTGGCCTCCTCGTTCGCAACATCTCTCTCAGTGCTAGGTGCCATTTTTGGTCTTTTTTTTTTCTTATTTAAAATTCCCTTTTGAATTTCATTTTTGGGTGTGTGCCCGTGTAATAGGTTACCAATTTTTTGAAAATTTCATTTTTTTTTTTTCATATAGTAGAAAACTTCTATGGTTTATAACACGGAATTGGATAAAACTGTGGAAAATTCATTTTGGAATGGATACTTAAATTGTTTAAGCGATGATGAACGGCATTTTAAATTCTGGAAAGGTTTAAAATCAATGTTCCAACGATCATTCTCAGAGTTGAAAATTAGTTTTTATTTTCAATTCAAACAGGCTTATTTTCTTTCCTTTTTTGGTATTTTGACTTTAGCCTATTGCTGCACAGTTTACTTCGAGACCAAAGAAATGTTATATTTGATTTGTTCATCAGGAATTTCATGCCCGAAATCAGAATCACTTGTTAAATTATAGGGAATTAATAATTTTTTTAAGTTTGCATATAATATATGTATGGATTTCGCCACTTTCTTTTCTTTCCTCGTTGGAAATTAAAATCATTCCCATTCTATGTTTTGGGTAATTCATGGAATTTTAAATTTTTATAACCCGTTTACATAAGTTAAGTTTTGACTCTATCTTGATCCTAATAAAGTAGGATTTAGGCCGCCTTGCAGTGGTGTATGTTAGGCATACTGTACATATATATAGATTAAATTTCTATTTAAACAAGTTGAAATTTTGGTGCTTTTGAACTTCATATGATAAAATTGTTATTTTATCGTCTTTTAATTATCTTGTGCCACTTAAGATTAATTTTTGCCTTTATCTGATAAAAAAGTAGAATTCTCGTTATTTTAGGTTTAGTATGCTAAATTGGTTATTCTTCTATTTTGTTTCGGTCAAATATCTGAATCTTTGTTAAAGGTGAAAATAATGGGTTGATTACTGTTCTGCAGGCCAGAAGACCTTAGGATTCCTTTTGAGAGATTTGGGCCAATAAAGGATGTTTATTTACCCAAAAATTACTACACTGGGTATGCTTCTTCTTTGGATTGGGTTCCATGTTTCAAGCATCTTTAGTACTTCTTTCCGAGTCTCTTTCTTTTGCTTAATGCCTTAACTCATGCCATATGGGTTCTTACTCAAGTACCGTTTGTAATGAATGTAGGGAGCCACGTGGCTTTGGATTTGTGAAATTTCGTTATCCTGAAGATGCGGCTGAGGCAAAGAGCCACCTGAATCATACAGTTATTGGTGGACGTGAAATAAGAATTGTTTTTGCTGAGGAACACAGGAAAACTCCTCAAGAAATGCGTAGGACTGGAGGTGCAAGGTTGTTACGTTGTTATAGTTTTTCTCTTTCTTGTCTGTCGCTTGGTTCCGTAGCTCTCTTGAAATATTGAGGGATGTGTTTCAGCTGGAGCTGATGGATAATTTTAATTTTCTTTACAGCTCTCTGGGCAGCTGCAGAAGGCGGAGTCCATCAAGTTCCCCTAGACGCCGATATCACTGTCAGTTTGATCTTTCAGTTCTTCCCCTAGTTTGACATCTCTGAATTTTTTAAAAATAATGCCAGAGATCTGTCATTTTGTTTACGTGATTACATGCTGATTGTGACACCTTATGTAGAACATTTCTACATTAATAATTGTTATTTTTATATTTTTCTTCTCCTACTGAATGACTGTGCTTTATCTGTGCCAGCTTACTCACGCTCGCGTTCTCCAGCTCAACGTTACTCCAGGTCTGCTTTGTAACTGTAACTGAATATTTATTTGTTTTCCTCACAACTATCATCCTATACATCCTTCTTCTACACATCTTGGGAGTACTTTCTTTTTAAAACCTCAACTTTCCATCTGAAATTGGTTTCAGATCCCTATTCCTATCTAAAGTTTACAGCAATTCTTGGCATTTGCTTGTTGTGGGAACTACATATATCTTCTCAGTGCTCACATATTTTTCTATCAATTGGCTGTCCACCACTGAATTTCTGGTAGATGAATGGATGCACCTCCCTTCTGGAATCAGAGGATTCATCTGAATATAATGATGGAATTTAGAGTCTGGAGACTAGTGGCTCCCACAACCATTGAACTTCTAGACTTGTTCTGAACCTGGCTACTATGATAATGTTTAGATGACTTAATTTACAATTTAGTTCTCTTTCTTATCTAAAATTCTTTTGTTGGCCACAGATGTAGGCCTTGTATGCATGTTCATGGTTTATATGCAAAAAGATGTTAACAGCTGCATCTTGATTGGATGAATATCATCCCTGTTGGTACTGGGGGTGGATGTGGAGAAAAGTAGCACTAGAGGGATATAAGTTTTGTGCTTGAATGGACATCTGCATTACTCATTTTCTGCTGTTGGATTGCAATGAACTGATAATAAAAGTGGACTGCATGTGATTTTCTTATTGTGCTTAGGTTTGTGGATGGAAAAGGGGGAAGAATATGTAGGCATTAGACGAGATGCATTAGTAAGAAGCACATGGGGATGTGGTATAAGTGGTTGGCCCTGAGGCTAAGAAGCACTTATTCAAATATGTAATCTGAATACGATACGATTCGATATGGTACTTCGATACAGTTTTTATAAAAAAATTAGGATACGTAGATACGTGTATTAAAAGTTTTAATACCATTATTTATTTTCAGTAACAAAATATAGTGTTAATTATTAACAAATTTTACGTGTATTAAAATTTTTAATACTATTATCTATTTTCCTAATAAAACAATAGTTGTCAATTATTAACACGGTCTTATATTTATTAGAAAATTAAACACTAGTTGTTTGTTTCCAACAATAAAATTATAGTTGTCAATTAATTTAAAATTCTAGTTTTTAATTATTTAATACCATATATATTTTCAATTACAAGTGTAAAATGGGCAGTTTTTTATTGTCTTAAAACATTTACTTTCTTTGAAATTGTTAATTAATAAATATTATGTAGTTTCATTAAGTTATTGATAATAACAATAGTTATATTTTATGTAAAAGAGTTTAAAACCTACAAAACTCTTCTTCAGGTGTCATAAGGTATCAAATAAGTATGAAAAATTTTAAAAACATAAAAATATAAAATAATTAAAAATATATATATGCTACCTATTAGAGAGTATCCAATTGGATACATATCGTATAAGGATCTGCAATAAGCTTACACATCCGTGCTTTTTGGCCCTGGGGTACATTGCATGTTGGTTATGTTGTTTTACTTGCTTTAATTCTCAACCTAAAATTTTTACTTCTATTTTTCATTTATTTTATGCCTTGAAATAAATTTTTGACCTGTCGCATGTGATTTCCTGGAGACGTGTCATTTCTTAAGCTTATGTTGCTCGTCTTTCGGTGGATATGATTGATGCATCTGCTGATGGCCTTATCTATGCAGATTTATAATTGACAAAGAGAGACTTAAAGTACTCAGGATAATAAAGAGAAATGAGAAAAGGGACCATAAAGTCAATGACTTCTTGCTTACATATTTGTCTATGCCACTCGAGAAGTTTCTAATTCCACTTTCATCATGGATAACCTTCAAATCCCAAGGAATATGTTTTTTATGAGTTTTGGCTTTAAGGCTTTGGCCTTACAACGGACAACCAACACAGATTTGGTATGGTGTATAAAATGATTACAACACCACAAAACTTCAATATCATTTTTGTTTAGCATGTAAGCTTGATTTACTAATGTTGCATACTATCCAGTTAAAGAAAGAATCTAAAGCATATAGTTGGCCAAAGAAATCATTCTCAAAGAAGCAAAGCTTTTCAAAGTTATTACTGATTGAGGTGTGGTGAAAATGCCCAACAAATGATAGTGTGAGGTTTCTGAATGTTGGGGCAAAGACAGCTTTGAAGTTTCTGATGCTGATGAATCTGTCCATTGCTATAGAGCCTAGCCTTAAAGTTTGTGGATCAAAGTATCATAATTTTTTCGGGAAATTCTGAAAATGATTCAGGTAAAGGTCATGCTTCAGTTGTCAGATATTTTTGAGAGTGGTTCTCTTTCTTCATCTCTCTGAGAAAACTGTTATTTTAATTTCATGATTATTTGAAATTGAATTTTTGGAGTTCCATAATGTACTGAATTGGCAGGTTTCTTCCCTTGTACATGACTTTGACATAGCGTTGGTTTGCTTTATTTGCTGTATAGGCTCATTGATTTACTCGAAAGTGGCTGTCAAAATTGCCATTACTAAATTTTTTTACCATTTGCAATTTCTGGTTCACAGAGGCAGCAGGGGCCGTGGAGGTGGGAATGACTACTATTCTTCCAGGCGATTGAGATCTGTATCTAGGTCAGTTTCTCCAAGGGATGATAGAAGTCACAGGTCTCGCAACAGATCTACTCAGCATTCCAGATCTCTCTCCCGCTCTATCTCTCCAAGGGATGATAGAAGTTACAGGTCTCACAACAGATCTACTCAGCGTTCCAGATCTTTCTCCTGCTCTATTTGTCCAAGGGATGATAGAAGTCACAGGTCTTGCAGCATCGTTTTGTAGATGACTGTGAAAATATTTGCAAATTCACAAAACAGAGTACTACATGACAGTTATTAGTACTGTTTACTTTTATGTAACCATCTTATGCTCTATACATTTGATGGAGCAAGTTTCTAGATTTTTGGTTAAATGGTATTTATCATGTTGTGTTGCTATGCTTGCAATACAGTAGTGACAACCTTTGCTTAGTGTTTCTGAATGGAATGACTTGTAGTCGTTGAGCTTGTTTCGTACAAGCCATCCAACGCTTAAATTTTGATGCTGCTCGGTTCTTTAGTGAAGTCGACCAAGCCCCCCTTTCCCTTTGTCAAGGTAATAATGCTCGAAGAATTATAGGTGTTTATGGTTGAGCCGGCTGGCTGCCATGTCAGCATCGGTCGACTCTGTGTTGGTGATGGTTTGAAATTCTGCTTGTTTGAAATTCTGCTTTTAATTTTCATATACGGAATTCGAACAGTTGAAATTAGGCAGATGTAAGCATATAGTGCAGTGCTAAGTTGTTGTCAGATTGAGAATTTTGTAGGAGTGACGATTTGGGCAAGACAAGTTAGAAGTGGGAGAGGGGTAGAATAAAATTGACTTCGTCCCCGGCAGTCGTGAATCAAAGATTTTTCAGTAGATTGGATTCATGTACTTGACCAAAATAAAACTTTTGTTTGTTTTAATTGCATAGGGACACAAGTTGAGCAGTAGTTATAGTTAAGGTAAGAGGGAAAATATGCCTAGTTTCGGTTATCATGCTTCCAATTACGAATTTTACTTGGTTTCCAGGTCAACAATGGATTGAGCTAAGCTAATTTTTTAATTTTGTTTTTCACGAGCCGGTGAGTCGGCTCATTTTTTTGCTTATTTTTAAGTTTATTTGATCATTTTGAAAAAAAAAAATAAAAATTGCTCGCCTTTGAATTATTTATTTATTAATCCTTTAGAAAAATGAATCTGCTTGGTTCGACCCAATCTAACCGATGAGATTCACGAGCTAAAGAGTCGAGTCATGCTTAAACTTTATTGCTGCTCGGTTCTTTAGTGAAGTCGACCAAGCCCCCCCTATCCCTTTGTCAAGGTAATAATGCTCGATGAATTATAGGTGTTTGTGGTTGAGCCGGCTGGCTGCCATGTCAGCATCGGTCGACTCTTTGCACGAGATCCATGAGCTAAAGAGTCGAGTCATGCTTAAAATTTGGATACGAGCAGTGCGTATTTTTTCTCACGAAAAATTGTGTTGAAATTGTACACGATATTGATAAAAAATAATTATTTGCAATTTCCTACTCCAAACACCTTACTGAATAAAGTGAAATTCAGCTGCTCTCAAATAACTCTTAATTATTTCTATGATAGTTAATTTTTTAAACCATCCATCTCGCTCCTATTTGCCAGTAAAATTAAACAATTAAAATAATTGGAAATAATTACCAATTATCCACTGATCCTTGATTTAGACATCCTCTAGGCTCTTGCCAACTTGACAAAATACCATTGGCCATTGATTAATCCCGCTATCATTTAGTGGGATTTTTTGACAATTCTTTTCGACTCGATTGATTATTATAATGAGAGAATATTGGTACGTTTATGAATACATTTTTTTTTAAAATATTGTTTAATGTGCAATCCACAGTTATCAATCAATTCATAAATATTGTCACCTTTAGCTTTCTTCAGGCTCAATTTTACATTAGTTTACGCCAATCCAATGAAATGGAAGAGGGTATGGTTTTTATTTTTATTTTTTAAATAATTATATTGTTAAAATTAGTAATTATTCGAAAATATGGTCAACTGAACATAAAAGCATCATAAGAAGTTTGGTGAAAAGACTATCCAATTAAACATTTTGATCTTATTTAAAAATAAGCAATAGTTGATTTCGTAGTTATTAAAAATAGTTTTAAGTCAAATTACCACTCTATCCACGGTCGAGTTGACACATTCCCATAAAATTATGATTATTAAAGCTACTATTTGTAGCACTCGCTAACGAAAAATACACTCAATACTTCTTTCATGTCAAATAGTAATTAAACGTGTCTAAAAAGATTTCTTTTGATTCAAAACAATCTAAACGATAACTTCCAACATTCATTTAAAAATTTGCACAATAGAATCCTCCAAATTCATGAAACCTATTACTTCAATACATTTCCTTCCTATGTAAATATCACACGATCATTTAACGTCTAAATCGACGTGGAGATATGGGCGAATACCCAACTTATTCCAAAAAGCAAATGTTTTACTTTTGTCAAGATTTTCACTTGACAGAACATAGAAACGTGCAGTGCATCAACACAAAATTGACTCCTCCTGTCTTCCCCAATACCAATAGATGGATAGATAAATACATTATCATCTCTCTCTATCCATTTGTCATTTCATCCAACGTGGACCAATCAAATCATGCCTCCACCATGTCATTCTCTTACGTTGGTTCAACCCATGCTATAAAAATAATAATTATGTTAACGGTACATTCAAAGTGTACATTTAAGTTTGACATTGCGTGTTCTGTCAAAATTTGTATTATTAATTGTTTATAGTGTTGCTAAAATTAATGTATAAAAATTTGTCACATCACAATAATGTCAAAGTTAATATTAAACTTAATGTACACGTAGCAGGATTGTAAAAATAATGTTATGTTGTACCTATCTATATGACATTATGTAATACATTCAATTAAATGTAAAATTGTGTGATTTATTTAATTGAACATGTAATTTAAGAATAGATTAATACTATTTAACCCACTAGATTTGTAATTTCAATCTATGTAGCGCTAATGTGACATTATTGATAAGTGAAGTTAAATGATCATTTAATTTCATCTTCATTTAACTTATCACTTAACACCACGTAAACTGAAGTTATAACTTCAGTGGAGCTAAATAGTATATTAGTGGTATTAGAGCAACAATCTAGTTGTCACACAAATAATTGAATATCTTAAATGTGATTTATTTTCTTAGTGTCAAGGTGATGTATCTATATAGCATATTGAAAATATTAAGCTAAAAAACACCTATCATTGTACTCCAAATGTCTAGCCAGTAAAAAGGAAAGGAAATCAGCCTAACATTGGGCCTCTAAGAATTCTTGAATTCTCACATTGTAAAGTGTCAATTTCACACAGACACACGCTTGATCTAGCATTTTACCTATTTGTTGAAATTTCAAAGCCAGATGCCAAAGCGTCAAGAAAATCCAAGAACCCTTTTCTTTTCTTTATAGAAGAAGTGTAAATTTGGGATCTTTTTGTGAAGAAGCTATAATCTTGATTTGGGTTTTTCAAGTTTAGTTACTTTCTATTTGTTGTTAATACTGTATATAGAGATTAATTTGATGGCTCTCTGTACATTTGCATTTCCTGGGAATTTGAGCAAGGCAGTGGGTGCAGAACCTCAAAGGCACACAAGTTTATGCTCTCAGTGGCTCCATGAAACAGATTTGCAGTGTCGAGTTTATTGCAAGAATAAGCAGGTTTGTAACTTTTTTAATCCTTCTATAATGAGTTGATTTGTTTAATATTTTAATCATGAGTTTTACAACTTAAAATAAGTGGTTTTCGACAGAATCCACGTTGTTCCTTGATAAGAACTTTCCTCTCTCACATTCATTGTCCTTTCCATTCATGGTATGCTTAGTAATGAGGATTAGACATGTTATAAGAAAGAAAAAAGAAGCTAAGATCGTATTCTCCAGTTATGTCTAGTAATGTGTACCGAGTATGTCTGTTTATTATATTAGTGATCAAGATTATCTTTTGACAAGGAGCCCATGTGAGTGTGTGTTTTCAAACGTGTATGTATGTGTATTTCTGTGTATCACGTGTGGTTTTTGGTGTTCACACGAACATATTTCGACTGTCAGTTTAGGATTAATTAACTAACTTGAAATGGTTGTTTTGTACTATTTTGTATTGAAGGTAAGGAAGAGGGCAACAGGGGTTTGTGCATCCTTATCCGAGAGAGAGGAGTATCATTCACAGAGGCCTCCTACTCCTCTTTTGGACACTATCAACTATCCTATTCATATGAAAAATCTGTCTACTAAGGTATAAAAATGAATCTGAGTAAGCATATCAAACAATTTTATATAACTACTTATACTAGTGTATGTTGGACTGCAAATATATCTTTTTAATATATTCGTCTGAAATTAATGCTAATATTTGGTTCAGGAACTGAAACAACTTGCAGATGAATTACGGTCTGATGTTATATTCAACGTTTCAAAGACGGGAGGTCATCTTGGCTCGAGCCTTGGTGTTATTGAGCTCACCGTGGCTCTTCATTACGTATTTAATGCTCCTCGAGATAGAATACTTTGGGATGTTGGTCACCAGGTTATAATTTTAATTTCGTACAGTTTGCTTAATAAATTAGTTAATGCAGGATTGTGATAGGTTCATGGCCGCAGTCATATCCACATAAGATTTTGACCGGAAGAAGAGACAAGATGCATACATTGAGACAGACAAATGGTCTGTCAGGTTTTACCAAGCGCTCAGAGAGTGATTATGATTGCTTTGGTACCGGCCACAGTTCGACAACTATCTCAGCAGGCCTCGGTAATCTCTTATACCCCCCAAGAGAACATTGAAATCCACAATAAAATAAGAATCCAAAGACTAGATTCATACTGTTATATGGTACTCGTGTTTTCAACTATAAATAGATAGAAATGAATGGTGGATAAGTGGGTAGTATTTGTAGGTCACATGAATTGTGTGGATAAAGAGTTGTTTGACTAAAATTGTATATAATTTTAACACTTGACAAACAAGGGAAGTTTGATCAGGATGTTCTTCCAGCATCTTGATACTTTGTCCAGTATGATTAGTAACAATTTGAAGAAAGTAGCATCATCTAGATGTGTGGCTGGTTAGCTGAGCACTTTCTCGCTATACCCACGTCACCAAGTTTTCCTCTCTCCCAGCAGATAAGAGTTGCACACACGTCTTTTTATCATCAAATAAAGTGTTCACACCTTGTTTTTGAGACGCTGATTGCATCAAAGAACCTGGAGATTGTTTCTTTTCTAGGTTTTGATCCATTAGATTTCTTGTCTCCCAGGTATGGCTGTGGGAAGGGATCTAGAAGGAAGAAACAACAATGTAGTTACCGTAATAGGTGATGGTGCTATGACAGCAGGTCAGGCTTATGAAGCAATGAACAATGCTGGATACCTCGACTCTGACATGATTGTTATTCTTAATGACAACAAACAAGTCTCGTTACCCACTGCTAATCTAGATGGCCCAATTCCTCCCGTTGGAGCTTTAAGTAGTACCCTGAGCAGGTTGCAGTCCAACAGGCCACTTAGAGAACTAAGAGAAGTTGCCAAGGTTAGATAATGAGCGAAGAATGAGAATAGATTAAAAATATATATATATATATATACATATATATGTGAAGATCCCTTTTGTTACTTCTTTAGTTATTTTGGTTTATATTATTGCAGGGAGTTACTAAACAAATAGGTGGGCCCATGCATAACCTTGCAGCAAAAGTTGATGAATATGCTCGTGGGTTGATCAGCGGTTCCGGATCTACACTATTTGAAGAGCTGGGACTTTACTATATTGGTCCTGTTGATGGCCACAGTATTGAGGATCTAATTGTTATTCTTAAAGAAGTTAAGAGTACTAAAACAACTGGTCCAGTGTTAATCCATGTCATCACCGAGAAAGGCAGAGGCTATCCCTATGCTGAGAAAGCTGCAGACAAGTACCACGGTAAAGTATTGCTGTATCGGTTGAAAAATGTTATCAGAACATTAGTTATAATTTGGGATCTTCTTAAAACAGAATAAAATGAGATGAGTTTTATCTTGACTCTTATTTTTCTCATGGCAGTTCATTTCTTAAATAAATTAAGTTCGTGGTTTGTCTGCTTTACTATTTGCAGGTGTCACTAAGTTTGATCCTGCAACTGGAAAACAATTTAAATCCAGTGCCCCGACTCAGTCATACACATCCTACTTTGCAGAGGCTCTGATAGCAGAAGCGGAAGCTGACAAGGACGTTGTTGCAATCCATGCAGCAATGGGAGGTGGGACGGGTTTGAACCTTTTCTCGCGTCACTTCCCAACGAGGTGTTTTGATGTCGGTATAGCCGAACAGCATGCCGTAACTTTTGCTGCCGGTTTGGCCTGCGAAGGCCTTAAACCTTTTTGTGCAATCTACTCATCCTTCATGCAAAGGGCTTATGACCAGGCAATCTAATTTACATTTCTGTTTTCTCAGTGATCGTTATTTCATAGCCTACAGAATTTTTAGCAGTTGAGTCTTTCTTTCATATCCAGGTAGTGCATGATGTGGATTTGCAGAAGCTACCCGTGAGGTTTGCCATGGACAGAGCTGGCTTAGTTGGAGCAGACGGTCCTACTCACTGTGGGGCATTTGATGTTACTTTTATGGCATGCCTTCCCAACATGGTGGTGATGGCTCCTTCTGATGAGGCTGAGCTATTTCACATGGTTGCAACTGCCGCTGCAATTGATGATAGACCAAGCTGTTTCCGCTATCCAAGAGGAAACGGGGTGGGCGTAGAGCTGCCCCCAGGAAACAAAGGCATTCCTCTTGAGGTAATCATTCATCTGATCTTTTTTGTGTTTATGATTGATCTTGAAGTTACGGTTTAATGTTTAATCTATAAAATCTATTTACTTTTTAAATGACGATAGATCTTGATAAATGTTGAGTGAATCGAAAATAATTCTTCGAAAATATTATCGCAGGTTGGAAGGGGCCGGATATTGATTGGAGGAGAGAGAGTGGCTCTTTTGGGGTATGGATCAGCTGTTCAAAGCTGTTTGGCTGCTGCCACTTTAGTAGAACCCCATGGTTTACGGTTAACCGTTGCAGATGCACGCTTCTGCAAGCCATTAGATCACGCTCTTATACGCAGCTTGGCGAAATCACACGAGATCTTGATCACCGTGGAGGAAGGGTCAATTGGCGGTTTTGGATCTCACGTAGCTCAGTTCATGGCCCTAAATGGACTTCTTGATGGAAATTTTAAGGTATGAATCGAATTATACTATTAACTTGAGGTCTTTTCATTAGGAATAATGCCATTTGTCGTCACGATGACCATCATGACCCTATATGGCAACATGGCGATATTAAATGACGTGCAGGGACATGGAATTCATGTTATGGGACCTGTCATTGCATGCCATGTAAACATGACGATGGTCATCTGTGATGATAAATAGCATTACTTTTTCATTAGAGAAGCATCGGAAAATTTGATGAAGCGAAAAGTTAAAACTACGCAACTTCAAAGGAACTTGAATAATTATGTACATTGCATTCATAATGTGAATGATTTACAGTTTTTGACTTGAGGATTTTCTTGTGTTAACATAACAAACTAGACATAGAATCGGCAGAAAAAAACTCATTTCTCACGATTCCAACTTCTGCAGTGGAGGCCGCTGGTTCTACCAGATCGGTACATTGACCATGGATCTCCGGCTGATCAACTGGTGGAAGCAGGGCTTACACCATCTCATATTGCGGCAACAGTTTTTAATGTACTTGGGAAAGCTCGAGAGGCTTTGGAGATTATGTCCGAGGTGTAAGAATTTTGTATAAATCGAATACTTCATAATTGTTTCGACTGTAAAAGATAGTCAGTCATAGGATGATAAGGAAAGAATGCTTCTAAGAATGATAAAGACAGTGTCAAGATAGAACAACCAATTCTTTGTGAATATTCCGATTCAATGCCAACGAATTTCAGTGTTAGCACATTATTGGTTAGGAATATTATGTTCACAGACGCATTACAAAGTACAAACACCCCTTGAATACATGAACAAATTGATTTTCTCTTGCCCTTGATTCTTCTTCTTCTTGAAATCCCTTTTTTCTTTATTAATTTTCTTCAATTTAGTTCTTTATGTAGCAGCATCAGGTGCACTCGTGTTTTCTTGCTTACATTTTACAATTAGTTTAATCATAATATTATCCTCAGGAGATGGAAGCAAATAGAAGAATTGATATTTCTGTGCAATATTGCCATACTACCACCTATCATGTCCAAATCTTCAAGAGAGAATAAATTCTAGCAAATGCAAGACCAAGCTCTTTAGATCAATCGTTCAAGTGAAGGAGTTCATCCCGGCAAAAAAAGCAAAACATTTAAAATAAATCAACGACATTATTCCCGACTAACAACCAAAACGAACTATTATGATACGCTAATTATGCCACTATTCCTTTCTCACACATTAAAGATGAAGACAAGGAATTCATCCATAAAATCCACGAAAAAGTTCTTATTGTGCATCCAAGTAAAGAATTGCAGTTACGTGTAGCAACTCCAGAATAATCGAGTTAAGCATTAATCAAGGCACCAAAAAAGCACTAGTGTAATTGGCATTTAGCTCCACTGATATTAATGCAGCTCTCGAGCTTCTAATTCGCTGTTCGATTATCTTGTTCAATCCTAATACCTCGTCTGCAAAAGACACGGACAGATAATTAATTTAGGTAATTAATATATATTTTCCACAGCATGATTTTTAAGCATCATTTATCTTTGTGAGATACTGCATGGTGCTCAAAATTAGCCTCCTTAATTCTATAAAACTATTATCTTTGGTCTACACATCTAGTACTAACCACAAATCACAGATCATCTTGAGACGAAAAAAGAAGAACCACGATACACTGTACATCAGTAACTAAGGTTCAATCCAATATACAAAAGAACACGAGTTAGAACAATTTAACACCTATTTGATGTCATTCACAAAATCAATCCATGATATGGTGAGAAGGTTGCTTATTCTGGCATAAAAAAGAAAAACACTTATTTCTCCACAGAGGATTTTCAATGCCCACAAATGCCCTTCGTTTAGCTCACCCTACAGTACCCAACAGGGGAAAGTAGAGATAATTGCAAAGATGTTTAAGGCCCAGAATGATGCCGGTTGGAATATTTATCTAAAAACAACCCAATGACTCTAGCCTGTTAGAGCATCTCCAAAAATGCTCTTTATTTTAAAGAGCATATTTGAAATATAAAGAGCATCTTGAAATTATTTTTAGAACAAAGTGTGAATAGTCCAATAAAAACTCTCTATAGTTAGTTACTCTTTAGTTTACTAATTTCCATAAATAATTATATCCAAATGTTTTTCTTACATTTCTTTACTTGCTTCCTTCAAAAAAGTTCATAGAAAGTCGTGTAATATCATGTGAAAACGTTTAAAGAAATATATAGAGAGAATTTGTCTCTCTACATTTGGAGAGCCAAATCCACACACTGCTTAAATTTTTAAAGACGGAGTTTGTTGGACTAGGTAAAATGAAGATTGGCGCTCCAAAAAACAGAGAATGAAAGAACTAAAGAGCCTATTGGAGATGCTATTAGCTAGGCTAAATTAGCACCCGATATTTAAGTGATATGTTCCTTGCGCATTTAATCAGTTTATTTTGTGGCAAAAGTTTTCTAATTATAAGGAGGACAGTTGCAGTCTAACAGTATTACAAAGGAATAAATATGTCAAACCTTCAAAAACACGAGCTAGGAACTTTTTCTTGTTTGCTTATCATGATCTCTCCAAGGATTTAGAGCTTCTCTAACGGCCTGAGCTTCGGGAGAATTCTCCAAAGCCCTCTTCTCCGACTCAAGAACTGTCACTTTATCATCTGCTCAATCCAAATAGAAATACGAGTAAGGATCTGGACCAAATTTGTTGTATTGACTAAAACTGAATAAGAAACTGACTACAAGAAGCACATCGCAATTACAACAATTCAAGATGTTTACAATGAGAAGAAGAAAATTCAGCTTTAGTATATCCAAGTGACGGTATTGAAATGGACTAATGGAAGCTCGGAAAGAGCTATAAAAGACGAGGCTGCAGCTGGACTGCCATAGGAAAGCCCAACCATAGGAGAATATGGGGTTAATTACCCCAATGGTCACTAAACTTTACCTAAAGTTTCCATCAGGTTACTCAACTTTAAAAACTACACGTTTAGTCATTGAACTTTCGAAACTGCAACCCCATCCATCACCGAACTAACTTCCGTTAAAAAACTTAACGGGACTGATGATGTGGCTAATGGAATATCCTACGTGGCACGTTTGTGAGTGACGTGTAATTTTTAGTGATGGATGGGATTGTAGTTTTTAAAGTTCAATGACTAACCGTGTAGTTTTTAAAGTTCAGTGACCTGGTGGAAACTTTAGGTAAAGTTCAGTGACCTGGTGGAAACGTAGGTAAAGTTAAGTGACGATTAAGGTAATTACCTAAGTTTGAAGCTAAGTTGTTTCGGACATTTATTGTGAATCTCTTTATCGTAATACATCAAAATAGTCTGACTGGTAAGTATGTTTATTGTCCCAGAGGCATCGCAATGCCAACGCTATTTTGGCTTCTCTTGTTCACAGGCTTTGTGGTGTCAGACTAGCAAGTCTGCTTTGCTCAATACTATCACCAGCTAGAATCACAGATTCAACATCCTCTGTAAGATGCTCAGCACTATCAACGAAGGGTTTCTGAAAACAGCGTTGGCATTGCGATGCCTCTGTGATAATACATAGACTTACTATTCATACTATTTTGATGTATTACGATAAAGAGATTCCCAATAAATGTCCGGAGCAACTTAGCTTCAAACTTAGGTTAATTACCCTAATCGTTACTTAACTTTACATTCGGTTTCTATCAGGTCACTAAACTTTACCTATGGTTTACACCAAGTCACTGAACTTTATACAGTTAGTAGGTTAATTACTCTAATCGTTAATGAACTTTAGCTACGGTTTCCATGTCACTGAACTTTACCTACGATTTCCACCAGGTCACTGAACTTTATACATCTTATGTGGTTAGTTATTGAACTTTCGAAATTACAATCCCATCCATCACCAAAAATTCCACGTCACTCACAAACGTGTCACGTAAGATATTCCGTTAGTCACATCATCAGTTCCGTCAAGTTTTTTAACGGAAGTGAGCTTGGTGATGGATGGGTTTGCAATTTCGAAAGTTCAATGAAATGTATTACGATAAAGAGATTCCCAATAAATGTCCGGAGCAACTTAGCTTCAAACTTAGGTTAATTACCCTAATCGTTACTTAACTTTACATTCGGTTTCTATCAGGTCACTAAACTTTACCTATGGTTTCCACCAAGTCACTGAACTTTATACAGTTAGTAGGTTAATTACTCTAATCGTTAATGAACTTTAGCTACGGTTTCCATGTCACTGAACTTTACCTACGATTTCCACCAGGTGACTGAACTTTATACATCTTATGTGGTTAGTCATTGAACTTTCGAAATTACAATCCCATCCATCACCAAAAATTCCACGTCACTCACAAACGTGTCACGTAAGATATTCCGTTAGCCACATCATCAGTTCCGTCAAGTTTTTTAACGGAAGTTAGCTTGGTGATGGATGTGTTTGCAATTTCGAAAGTTCAATGACTAACCGCGTGGTTTTTAAAGTTCGGTGACCTGGTGGAAACTTTAGGTAAAGTTCAGTGACCATTGGGGTAATTAACCCAAGAATATATGTAATCATTTTCATCAGTACATGAGTACGCAAATAAAGAGGGGTACTGATACAAATACTTTATAAAAATGAAACTTTTGCCACACACACAGCTTGACATAGAAAACCAGATTCTAAACAAAATTAACCAAAAAGGAATGTCAGATACAATGCTCTTTAGCATAAAGGTAACTCAGCTTGCAATAGTAATTCATTTGATTTAATTGAATATACTGATTTCAGTTGTTAAATGCATTTTTTACTCCCTAATCTTGTACAGAAAACACTAAACTCACAGGCTAAGATGAAATTGATAACTAATATATTAGGACTTGGTCTAATTCATCTCAACAAGGTTGACTTTGATAATATAACTGGTATCAGAACTTGTTAAGCTCAAATTAGTTAAGCTCAAATTAGCAATTCGGCTTGTTTAAAGCTCAACGATCATTTCGATTCCAAGATTAGTGTGCTCAAACATGCCACCATATTGCAGGGCAATAGGGCATGTTAAGGAATAAGTCTTGCATCCGCTAAAGATGAATACAATAACCAACATATAAGGCTTGGGCTAATTAAGACATCAAGTCTTAATATCACATGAAAACCCAAAGAAAATTGCAGCCTAGTATTTTGCCTGAACGGCACAAGCTTTCTGTAAAAGCATGTCATTATCTTCAAAGTGTTAACGGAAGCACGAAATTGGGCTTCAGATTGATTTTTTTTTTCTTTTTAATCCAATTATTAAGACCCAAGTCCATGCTGCCAAGCATAGAATCAAGAAATTCCTATTTTTACTGTTTTGCTAAACCCTGTACATAAACTGCAACCCCACCCCAACCCCAAAAAAAAAAAAGGACACGCGGACAAAAACACTTGATTAATCCAGTAAAACTTAAAAGTAAATCCCCAAATACATGTTAAAGAAAAATAATGAACTTCTGAAAGTAGAGTGAGAAGGAAGGTTCTCACACAGAAGCCAGTTTTGATCATGAAGAATTCCATGGAACCCCCAATCGTGGCTGAAACTAATGCTATCTTCAAGTACCAATCAAGAAACTTCATTATCTGCTACTCCCAGATCTAACGCAATTTCAAGAATCCAGTTCCCGTGTAAGGGCAAGAAAACTGGGAAATTTTTTTTGATGTGCGATTATATAGTTATTGTTCTGGTCACTGAACTTATGCTGATGTGTTCGATTGATTGGTGAAGTTTAAAATATGGAGTGTTGGCTACTAAATTTTAGAAAATATTGTACGTTATTTATTGGCATAACTTCCATACGGTGATGTGGTTGACGGAATGCACACGTGATGTTCTGTCACACAATTAAACTTTTAGATAGTCGGATTTTGACCACTAAATTTTGAAAAATGTAGCATATTGCTAACTAAATTTTGAGATGATCGAATTTAGAACATTAAATTTTCAAAAAGTCTTCTATTGTTCATTATAAATTTGAATTTAATTAAGTCTCTATTTATTTTCCTTCAAAACAAAATTATTTAATTTTTATACTCATTTTTTACTGCACATTTATACAATAAAATATTTTACAAGTAAACTCAATTTTTTCTCAACTTTTAAAATCATAATTTAAAACTCATTTTTTAAAATAATGGGCTAAAATTTGAATTTAATTTAATTAAAAATTAGTAGTCACTTTCTTTGCACAACTTTACGAGTATTGACTATCCCACGACGAATGATTATTTGATTACACAGTAGTTAAATTTAATTTATTTTGTATACATCGTAATATTTGAATTTTACAAAGAAATACAATGAATTTGTTGTTAAATAAAATTAAATCAAAAATTATTGTGAGCCATAGAAGATGTTTTTCATAGTTTTTTTGACAAAAATTTGACCATCTCAAAGTTTAATGGTCAAAATTCAACAATTTCAAAGTTCAGAAGCCAAAATTCGACTACCTCAAAGTTCAGTGAGTATTGGAAGACATTTTTCAAAATTTAGTGGTCAAAATTCGACTCCTCAAAATGTAACAGCATGACAGAACGTCACATGTGCATTCCGTTAGCCCCGTCACCAATTTCATTAGATATTTGAAAAAGAAGTTGGCCAGTGAGTAACGTCCAACGTTTTTCAAAGTTTAGTGGTCAAAACTCGATATCTTAAACTTTAGCAAGAAATCGAAAACATAGACATAAGTTCAGTGACCTTTGGAAAAGTTAACTCTCAATTTATATGATACAAAACAAATAGGGCCAACTTCTCCAAGTTGTCCCCAAGCTTTCTAAAGTGGGGTACACACGTTCCCCAATCTTTCATTTGGGAAACTCGGGTCAACAACCTTTTAATATTGTGTCCGTTATCCCGAGCACAAAGATCTTTTGATTCCAAAATCAAATGGAAACTATTCAAATTACATCAAATGTTGCTTTTTTTAAGAATAATTTTACCCTTTCTATCCGACATCACATACATGGCAAACTGAAAATCTTTGTGTCAGTCATTTGAATCCACTTCTAAATTGGTGAAAGGTCCAAAAATTTATAGACTAAATAGACGTTTTACGATGTTAAAGGTCGTGGAGCAACACTCGTTCCTAACTAATGGTCTAAGTAACGAGTTGGTTCTCAATGTTTAGAAAGCGTTGGTCTTCAATCTTCTATTATCTATGCACATCAGTCACTAGCTAAGGAAACTATCCGGATCTCCCTTCATTGTCTTGAGTTCCCTTAATTGTCTTGAGTTTCTCATATAAATATGCCACACTTCAATTTTTTTTAGTACTAGTCTAAATTGAGAAATAAATTTGAACTTCAAAAAAATAAAAGTTGAATGTAGCGAGTCAAGTATTGGTTAATGAACAATTAGACATTTTTTGTCGATGACTGCAGCTATAATTACGTGATAGGCTTGAGACGTTATATTAAATTCGTTGACCTCAAAATTTTTAAAGCATACTCCTCAACTTAGAAGGATGATTCTTGTTTGACCCGATTTTTTTGAATATTTATTAATTGCATTCAGGCCCCTAAAGATTTAACAAAATAGGAATTGCACCTCGGCATGGATTTTGTAGTTCTCAATAATTGATTAATTTCACATTCTAACATTCACATGAATTCTTTACACAACTGATACATAGATGCTAAAGTCAATCTAAACAAACAAGGGAAGTCGTTCCGCAACATATTCACCAAAAAGATTTAACCCCAGTCTAGGCGCGATGAAAACCAAAATTTGGACCATTGGTCGACATTAAGATAATGTTTTATTGAAAATTGGCTGATAAATATTCAGACAAATGTAGTAGCATTACATCCTACTTCCCAATTTTGCCCTCACTATAGCACACTTCATATAGGACAAATGGAACAAATTCAAATCATATTCATGAGGGTTTAAACGTCAATGCGCAATGTTGATATGAATTAAAGACAGCACATGCAAGCTATGTGGGCGTGGTTGATGTGACCAAAACTTCAAACTTGTCTGTGTAAAAATTGCGCCCAACAGTTCAAATTTTGATTTTAATCACGCTGAGACAGATCCTTAACTTCTTTTTGTTCCTCAGGGCTATAAAATATTATCTCATGAAACAAGTTACCAAGGTATATAGATGTCAGTCCGCATAATATAGTAGGTCAAAGCGTTACAGTTCTGTATTATACATAAAAGGAATCAAATCTTGATTTCAGGTACAGATGGCTCTTATGTTGCTTCGGCTAGACGAGACACGAGCAAAAGCCATCTTTACAGCTGGATTGAACAGTATCATCCCCTTAGCTCCTGCCAGCCCATTTTTGTCTCGCCCTAACAGGAAATCTTCACATGGACTACTTTATGGCGATGAATGCTGTTGTCCATATGTTAGAGATTAGGCCAGGTCTGTCCCGAGCTCAATATCATTCAGTTTCATTGAAGAACGGGCATTGATTTATCAGAGGTATCAGAGGTATACCAGTCGGCTTGTTCAAGTAATTCCGTCCCAGAAATGAATAGACCAAGGATACCTTATTTCAGATTCAAGAACGTGTAGCATCTTGTATACCTCGTTCATGAATGAGGATTGAATCCTTCCGGCCACAAATGCTGTCACCTCGTTTCTTACTTCTATCCAACTACAACCCGGCATTTTCTTGACGCCTTGGTCTGCCATCACTCTCCTCACAATCTCTGCTTCTTTCCACTGCCCACTTGCACTATACAAGTTTGACAACACGACATAACTCATCTCATTGTGAGGCTTCAAATTTTGCAGCTGTTCCCCCAACTCTGCTCCCGTTATGTCGCCTTGAGTGGAATATGATCCAAGAAGAGCCTCGATTGAGCTGACCTGCACACTGTTTTTTCCTAGATATGTTTTTGCTAACTCTCTTGCTTCTTCCAACTTTCCACCTCGAGCTAACATATCTACTATACAAGCCACGTGGTCAGTTTCAGGATAGAGTTTGTACTTGGAGCTCATTGATTCAAAAAGAACAAGGCCTTTCTCTATAAGGCCTAAATGACTACATGTCATCAACAGGCCTATGAAGGTAACTTTATCTGGTTTCATTCCAGAAGCTACCATTTCTTCAAGAATCTGAAGAGCTTGGCTACAGTGTCCATGCAATCCCAGTGCAAATAACATCGTATTCCATGAGATCAAATCCTTCTCGTAAACATCGCTAAAGGCCATGCACGAACCTTCTATGTCCCCACATTTAGCATACATGTTCACCAAGCCATTTCCGACATAAGCATAAGCGTAGAAACCGAATTGAATTGTGCAACAATGGACCATTCTACCGTGTCCCAACATTGCAATGTTAGAGCAAGCATGTAAAACGGCTCCAAATGTAAAATCATCAGGCAAAAGTCCGCCTCTCATCATATCAATGAAAAACATCATAGAATGTTCTGCATGTCCATGTCTTGCATATCCAGCGATCATAGATGTCCAAGAAACAAAATTCTTCTCAGGCGCTTGCTGAAAAGCAAGACACGCTTCGTCAATATTGCCTATCTTCATTTGAGCATCGATAATCACATTCCAAGACACCTGACTCAATATTTCAATGCTCTCGACTGCCTTCAAAACTCCATTTTCATCTCCAAAGCTTGAGTAGAAACTAACAACTGAATTGCTAACCTCCACAGCGGAATTCCAGCCACTTCGAATAATGAAACCATGCACCATACAACCATAACAACATTCACTTGTTTCAGCACAAGCATTCATGAGGGCACTCAAAGTCCATTTGTCTGGGCTGCATAGATCCTCCAACATCTTCTTAAACAAATCCATACAAAATTCCATCCTGCCCATTTTTGAATAACCAGAAATCATAGTATTCCAGGCTATAACAACCCTTTTCGGCATAGCACGCAAAATACTATTAGCAACATCAAAATCTCGAACACTTACGTAAGCAAACAATAAAGAGCACCATGAAACTTCATTCCTAGAACTCATCTCTTCGAACACTCTATTCGCATTCTCCACAGTTGAGCACTTCCCATACATATCAATAAGAGCGTTATTTATAGGCAACGATGAATTGTAGCCTGAAACAGTGACGAGTGCATGGAGTTTTTGCCCAAACTGTAGATCCTTCCCCGCACACACGCTCAATACCGTAGCGAACGTGAAGTGATCGGGCTTGACATTGCTGATTCTCATGCATTGGAGCAACGATAGAGCGTCTTGGTGAAGGCCCAGATGGCAATATCCAGTGAGCATTGCGTTCCATGCAACTGTGTCCCTTCGAGGCATTTCATCGAACAAATTGCGCGCGCATGATATGTGCCCTGATTTCCCAAGAACTGCTATTCTGGAGGTGACTTGAATTAAATGCGAACGCATTGAGTTGAAATGGTAGAATTACAGCCAAAGAAACCCATCAATGTGTCAAACAGAGTATTAAATTAATGTTCATGTTTCAAACATTGAAAATTAGCATAAATTCTGCGCCATCAATCCCAACTTGTGGTGATGTATGATATGAAGAAACTGTCATGCCATACTAACTCCAAGTATAAAAAGGTTTCAAAATAAGTTGCTTATAAGTCAATTTGATTTATTTAGGTTTAGACCCAATTAATTTAACTACATATTTTATGGACCACCACTTTTATTAATTTTTCAAACACATTTCAATCATTTTTATCAAAATATACTAAAAAAATTGATTTTTAATTAAACCAAAATAGGACTTAGAACCAACCTTGTAACAATTGTATTGGGTAGAATTCACCCTTAAATTAGGATGATTGCGTTGGAAAAGAGCCGCCGTCCACATTCAACTTCTTACCTTTAAAATCGATTTTAAAAGAAAGGATGTCTATTGACTATGAACCAACAAAATAATTTGTGACGTAGAATACGATAAGATCGTTACAAATGTTGCAATTAGTTTCATCATAAAACTCCTTATTTTGAAGTCGTAGGTAGAGAGACCATTTTTATAATATCGGCGTTTATTTCTTCTTTGGAGAGTTGGCCTCATGTTCGACGACTAAAATTTCAATTTCTCGACTTTCGTTCTATACGAGAGCGTGTTGACTGGTTTCGTGAATTTCCCTAAAGCAATCATCCGTCAATAATATATTTATCTTCGAAACCCACTGGAAGGGGACACTGCAATTGAAATTATAGAGAAACGGTCGAATTTGGTAGAACATAAACAGCACACCATTTGAAGTCGAGTACATGAATCATTGAAAGAACAGAACAGTACTCTTACAAAACTTCAATCTTTGGAAATCAATTATTCTCATTGACAATTGCCACTACAGTGATTTCCTACAGTACAGTTCTTACTGTCCAAGCTCAACTTGAATTACCCAAAAAAAGAATACTAAAACAACGAAAGGAGGAAATTCGAGATTGGTCAATCTTTTTCAATGTGTTGTCCAATACTGCATACCAAAAAGAATGACCCGGAGAAGAAAATCAAGTGCTGTCAGAGAAGATAAATAGTCGACCTATAGAAGCCGAACAAGCCTTCCAGTCATCAATTTTCCATGATTTTCTTAAATTGTTCCTTTGGCGCTGCAATTGGAAGTCGAATAATCAGGACAAGCAAATGAAATGACGCCTTTCCTACGTAAGCAAAGAAGTTCGTTTAATTTTCCTTACCTGGCAACCCGGTGAACCTCTCGTATTGTTCATATGCCTGTCCAATGAACATGTCCACTCCTGTGACAATTTTGGCTCCTGATTCTGCTGCTTCCCGCAGAAGTCTAGTGATTTTGGGAGTGTAAACAGCATCGAAAACGAGCATGTAATTTGCTAGAGCTTCCTGCAAAAGCAGAACAATTTGATGATTTCTCGCAACTACTGAAAGGCTAAGCATTAGAAACGAGACCTATAACATTTTGTTTTTAAGTTGATTGGATCAACTGGACACCACGGAAAAATCTTGGTCAATGAAGTTGTTAAAGTGGCAGGACAAATAGACATGATGGAGAGTACTCAACAGATGAAGAACATAATTAGACGTCTAACCTTGGAAACAGGTGTTTCGTTGACCTTTGGATGCATCCCGATAGAAGTAGTATTTGCAAGTATCATTCCCTTTTCATGACGAAAACTATCTAACTCAGCAAGAGACAGAGCCTGCCCTCCAACAAGGTCAGCGAGTTCTCTAGCTCGATCTTTTGAGAAAATGAGAAAGATACAAGCAATTATAAATAAAAAGACAAGATCATGGAAGAGAAAATATGAGTGCAAGTTTTGCAAAGCTTATAATCGCTTATAAACTGGTCAAACGCCATTTTTATCCACACATTCCATGGGATTCATAGCTTTTATCTACTTTTTTAATCACATAATCCTCGAGACCCATTGCATATAAGCACTCAAATGCCTAGCCAAGCAAGCACATAAACTTTATGTCAGAAAATTGGTGAACCAGTATTAGCTTGAATTGGAATACGAGGCTAGAGAAAGAAGTCACAAAAAAGGAAAGCCGAAGGGAAATCTAACCATAGGTGCGATTGGCAATTGCAATTCTTGCTCCCTTTTCTTTGGCACCATATGCAAGTGCCTTGCCTGCTCCACCAGCACCAATGACTACAAACAGTTTTCCAGCCAAGGGCGACCCAGTTCCCGTAGAGCCATTATGCGAATCTGTAACACCATATAGCTCCAACACTCAGCTTCTACTCACATTAACAATTCCGTTAAGCTAGTAAATCATAGAAGAAACCTAGAAGGCCATCCTCAATGGCAGAAATTGCACCAACATAGTCTGTATTGCAACCAACCAACTTCCCATCAGGATGCCTGATGATGCAATTAACCGCCCCTATTGACTGATCAAAAAAAAAAAACACAAACGAAGCGTACCTTAATGACATTGATAATGATGATTGTTGATGGTATAGGTGCACTACAATACAACACTATGACCAATTACCTTTGCAACAGGATCAACTTCATCACAACATGCAAGTGCTGCTTCCTTATGAGGAATGGTGACACTGTAGGATTTAATCTCCACATTTAGTAAATGAAAATGAATTTTTTCTTTTGTCGATGTGCCATAAAGCTATACATGAGAGGAGCATCAGATACAATGGAGGACATGATAGAAGTGTTTAAAAACAGTAGAAGGAAGGAAAAAAAATATCAAGTAAATTGATTCTACGAGACTCTATAGAAAAAGAAAAGGAAACTACAAGAACTCAAAAGCTCTATGCAAAGAGAAAAATAGACAGAAATAATGGCACTCTTAAACACAGAGAGAGAGAGAGAGAGAGAGCAACTAAAGCATGGACAACTAACAAATGAGTGATAGGTTGATCACTGAAAGAACCAACCAAATTAGGCTCTAAGAGTTGACCTGAAGCCAGCAAAATCTATAGAGGAATACATCCTAAAATATAGCTTATATAAGTTATATGAGGCAAGGCTGCAGCTAGACTACCATAGGAAAGCCCATAACCAACAGAAAAACTCATTCGAGAATAATAAATCATTTTTATTGGTCAATCAGTATGCAAATAGAGATGGGTACTGATACAAATGTTCCAAAAGAAAAAGAAAACTTTTGCTACACAGCTTGACATAGAAAACTGACATTTAAATAACATTAACCAATAAGTAATGTCAGATACAATGCTCATCAACATAAAGGTAATTCAACTTGCAATACTAATTCCTTAGTTTGATTAGTATACCGATATCAGTTGTTAATTATATATTAATCCCTAATCTTGTGCAGAAAATACTTAACTCACAGGTTAAACCATGCATAAAAACCCGAAAAAACCGAAGCCAATCCATTGCTTTCTGTAAAAGCAATGCATTATCTACAAAGCGACAATGGCAGCATGAAATTGGGTCCTCAAGATTGAAATATTTTTTTAACAACTTTGCTTTTATCAATTTCTATGGTCCAACCCCCATTTTCAATGTTTAGCTAAACCCTGTATATAAACTGCCCGGAATTCATTCTTATGAACCCGCGGACACAGAAAAATGTTAAAATTGATTAATCAGCAGAATAGAGTAAAATGCAAAAATGGGATTTATTAATCCAGTAAAACTGAAAGTAAATCACCATACACTTGTTAAAGAAAGATAATTAAAAATATGAAGCGAATGGGAAATCGAAAAAAGTAGAGCGAGGATAAGGTAACACACAGAAGCCAGTTTTGATCATGAACAGTTCCATGGAACCTCCAATCATTGCTGAGAACAATTAAAGCATGGAGAAATTACACACACAAACACGCACATGCAGAGAGAGAGGGGGAGAGAGAGAGTAAAGCATGAAGAAATAATGAGTGTTATGTTGATAATCGAAATAATTAACCACAATAAGCTTTAAGAGTTGACCTGAAGCCAGCAAAATCCATTGAAGTATACGTCCTGAAAAATTTTGGAACGTCATCCACCAAGAAATGTAGGTACACTCCATTAAAGCCAACTGATTTGAATGCTTCATTGTATAATTTTGGAGATTTGCTATGGCTTACAGGATTTCCGAGAATCCCAAAAACTTTTGTATTAGGCTCTAACAGTCTAAAGTTGTACAAATTAACCAACTCCTCTATTGTCGGTTGCCCAGGAGCTGATACCTTTCCCGCATCCAGAGTACCAAATGTTAGATATCCGCCAAACTTTGGACAAAGTACTCTTGACATCAATCCTCTCTCTCCCATTACCATTGCTATAATTGGTACCTGAAGAATAAATAGACATTATGCACATATACTGAAAGAAGTACTTCTGAAAGTATCTATAATATTCCTTTACACATTTACTTAATAGGTGGCATTACAACTAAAAAAACCTTTTAGGATAAAAAGACTTGAAAATGTAGCAGCCAGGGACATAGCAACTCCCATCTCTAGAAAAAATTGTGTGAAAGTCTGTTATCGATGCATACAGTTTCTCTCTTCAATTTTTTTTTTCTTTTTTTCGTTTTTTTTTCTTTTTTGGGTGTGGGAAGGTTGGGGGTTGTTGGGGAGAAGAAAACCATATGCATCTTATTATCCAAAATTGCAAAGTTAGGGGAAAACTTATTTTGAGAAATCACAAACTTTGAAGCTCCTTTTCCAATCCTGGATCTTGACAGCATATTCTGACCAATTTGCATGAAAAAGCTTACTTCCAAGTTACAATAAAAAAATAATTTCAGAAAAAATCTTGGATAATCATAATCAATACAGCTGCTTACTTGGGAATGAACTGTTATTTGGAAAACACGAGCCACATCTGTGATATCCAAAGCTGTTGTTGCAAACTTTACTATGTCAGCTCCAGCAGCTTGTATTCTAGCAACCAGGTTTCCCAGGTCCTCAACTGGTGGAGTACTATCATAGTTGTGAGAAGAAACAATGACTTTGCATTTTCCAGGTTTATTTCCACGCAAAAAATCGTTGAACTCATGTGCAGCCTTCACAGAATATCTTCAGTATAAGATAGTGTTCAGCTGTTCTTAATAGATATAAGCATGAAGAAATTAAAAAATAAAAAATAAAAAAATCTGAAATCTTAGAATTATAAGCATGCAGCATAATCTTCCAAACACTGCATGTGATTTTCAAGATTTTTGTTAGATTAAATACAATGAACATTCTGGCAAAACAAATGCCATACATGCTAAGTACTTGCTTCATGCTCAGCCTCTAGGTGAAGTTGACAATTCCACTATAA
Source organism: Fraxinus cuspidata (assembly GCA_903798385.1). Taxonomy (NCBI): domain Eukaryota; kingdom Viridiplantae; phylum Streptophyta; class Magnoliopsida; order Lamiales; family Oleaceae; genus Fraxinus; species Fraxinus cuspidata. Next base: position 35,052 of record CAIGRP010068430.1, read on the forward strand.
CAAAGAGTTTTGTTTCCCATGAGGAGTGATGCGAGCAAGTCCTTCAGCAATAATTAATTTTTTCAAGACATTTTAGATAAAACTTAGGTTTCTGAAAATACATGATAATAAAAATATTCTATACATTTACACCCCTTTTCGAAACTACATAAATATTTCTTGATAATCCAGATGGGAAAGGAGGGTTAGATGTTACTAGTTATGTTTGATGGTTGTAAACATAAAATAGATATTAGAGACTGTAACAAGTATGAAGGGTGTTAAGCTTGTAGTCGTATTGTGAACTTAAAGGACAGAATAACTGCACATGGATAAGGTGTATTCTAAAGTTTGATTTATGATCTACTATGGAAGTCATTCAACTGGTTAATATACTGATAAAAAAAAATCGAAGAAAAAAGAGAGAAAAAGTACAAAACTTTTTTGTTGATTTTAAAAAGCTCATGTAGCCTCAAGGAAGTGTTATGGTGGGTGAGAAATTTTAGATTGTGTTTGATGGATATTACTAAGGAAAGAATGCATTTTAAATAGTGATATAATAAGAAATATGTGGTTTAAAAGTAAGGAAAAGTTATTGATGTGATGGAAAATATTATTTTATTAAAGAATGTGTAGTTAAAAATAAGTTTTGAAATAATGTATTTTAAAAGAATGTGTACCAAACATGGGCTTATTGTATATATCAATATTATTAAGGATATGCACAATGAAGCAATTACAAGCATGAGATGCCAATGTTGAACTTCTAGTCTGTATATTTTCTTTAATCATGTATGAGCTTAGAGACATATCCAACACGGGTATCTTAACCAACACAACTCCAAGTATAGTGAGAATAAATCTTGTTTTGTTGCTGAGGTTTATCTCTCAACGAGCTATAGAAATAATTAATCGTACTGCTAGAATAATATCAATTCAGACAGCTTTTATATAATGTGGCAATTTGAAGGAAAAAGGCACCTTAAGCTCAATGTCAATGTGATCAGCTCCCAACTCCATGGCTAGTTGAAGTGTCTCGAAACGATTTTTATCATCACCATCGTATTGACCACCTTCCCATATTGGTCTAGTAAAAACATGAGATCAGAAGTTTACATAAAATGAATTTTTCCACGGTCTATATATAACATAGCAATATACAAGTGTCTGACTGACAATGGTTCGTGTAAAGCAAGCGTTATTATAGGCACGGGGAACTAAAATACGTAAGCCTTTACAAAGAAAAAGAGCAGCCATGCAAGACATTCAAATTTCATACATTATAAAATGAAATGGTAGATGTGAAGTAAATATGAACTGTACAGTGGCAGGGCATCTAATTACACTGTGCAGATCTGAGAGATACAATCTAAGAAAACAAGCAAAAATAACAAAACCATCACTCGCCTCTTTTTTTACATGACGCCTTGATAGATGAGATTAACACTTTCAAATTTTGGAGAAAATTCTTAGTCTCAATCGTAATTTTTAAGGGTTTCAAGATTGTACTTTCATTGTTGTGTTTTGATGTTGGAAACCTAATACAACACCCCAAATTCATTATATCTTAGTGGACAACAAATTTGAAGTGACATATAAAGGATAACTAGACTGATACATATAATAATATCAAACTATTGATCTATATAATAATTTAGACCGACATCTACATATTTTATACCTGCTAAAATGAAGTTATAAAGTAGCTGGATATATAATTTTAAGAACGCATCAGTTTCTTCCCACATTTGTTCTAAGAAAGAAAAAGGAAGGTAAATTCTCCGCATAATTATAATTTTCCGAAAGGTAACTATCTCGCTTTCATATATAAATTTCTATAGAATCTATGAAAAAGACTTTCCTCCTAAGAAAGAAAAGTTCAACACTAAACAAAAGCAGAACCATTTTTAATGGTCAACATCCATGAAATTCCTTGAATTAAATTTCAATCAAAGTTCTAAGTTGTAGACAATGGACCTGTAATTGAAGTTTGAGAAAAATGCAGCGCAGTCTGACCAAGAATATTGCCATCACAGAAAAATTTAAGCAAACCCAAAATTTTTGTCCATATTTAAATTTCTTTCCTTTAATGACTTTTGGAACCGACTATAGTGCTATATTTCTATATCTTTCACCCTTAAGTTTCTTTCTATTCCTTTTTTCTATTCCGTACGCATGGAATTCTTGTATTCCATGCCCAAGATTTAGTTCTGTAATCAAAAGACCAATTTTGTAAAGCAAAGATGTAATGTATATAATAAAGATATAATTTTGAGAGCTTAAATTCAGTGTCTAAGAACTCACCCAGACAGCAGAGTTACCTTGACTCAGTAAAAATTGATAAGAGTTGCTGAAAATTTTGGCGACTAATGCGTTTCATTGAGTTTTCATCCAACCTCCAATAAGTTAGAGCAGGTATTTGAACAAGTCGAAATAACTTATGATTGCAATACTTAGGATTATCACTAAAGACAGTGCAAAACATTAAGACTAGCCAGTTTGATTGAATATATCAATATAACATCAGCCCTACTATTTAGAGCAACCAAGTCTGTATTTTGACTAAAGCAAGTTTCGGGGTAACACAAATTAGTAGATTTGGATCCAAGCCTTGACTTTTCCAACAATGGTTAAATTAAAAAAAATATATATATGAAGTATGATTTTGGCAGCCAAATCTCAACCTGTATGTGAAGAGGGTGGGCAGAGGAGAGGCTTTGATCAATTTTTCAATATCAGTGCGCGGGTTGAAAATCTTCAAGTGATCCAATCTGATTTCCACAATATCGGCTCCCTTCGACTTAGCCTTGAGCATCAAATCCACCATTTGATCTACTGTATCAGACATTAATGGTGCACATATCAAAGTCTGGTTCCTCCTCATCCCCTCCCCACTCTTCATGGTCTTCAAACCAGATTCAACTGCCTGAAAAACCCCACAATAAAAATCAATTCAAAAACTGATTTTTCTTAGTTCAGACTGAAGAAAACAAGAAAACTTGGGCTTTCTTTGATGGGTCAAGAACTAAAAGCAAGCGTAGGAACATTGGATTCTTATCAAACTTTCAATTCTTTTGACTTTATTAGCTTTTTGTTCTTGATATTAGTCGAGGACCACAATTTATAACTACAGAAATCAAATGGAAAACGGGACGTTAAAACAGAACTGAAAATTAAAAATCGACCAGAAAATTTGTTGGGCGAGTGAGAAATTCAATTATTTACAGGGACTTTAAAAAATCAATTAAATTCTTTTATTTTCTAGTAAAAATCAGCAGCCAGCATCCAACTTTCCCAAAACACAAAGATCCAAAAACAATGCGAGAAATTCAATCTGAAGCTTACGAATTCCATGCGTGGCTATGCACGGAGGGAAGTTGCTTTAATTTGGCAGAAAAATGGTCAGCTTTTCAGTGGGTGCAAAATGTGCGTGGATGCTA
>CAIGRP010068442.1:0-10361 GCA_903798385.1 Fraxinus cuspidata
ATTTTTCAGCATAAAATGTAAAAAAAGATGTATTTACATTTTTTTTTTAACATTCACAAAAGGTCAAAATTGGATTTAGATATTTCTTTTAGAGCAAAATTTTAATTTAGATCCATCGAAGTGTAAATAAAGATGTAAAAGTAGTTTTAGATATATCAATTCACACCACGATTGGAGATGCTCCAAATGTTGAAAATCAATTCATAAATGGTTAACTTTTTTCTTTTTTGGAATTTCACCCTTGTCCCATATATATATATATATATATACATATATATATATATATATATATATATATAATTATTTTTTCCTTTTTCTAATTTCACCCTTGTCCCCATATGGAGACCCGGATCCAGATTTTAATCGTAATTATGATCTCATTATCAAAAACATGTGAACTCGTTTTCAATTCTGCTAAATAAAGGTTACTTATTCAAAACTTATTTTTTAATGGAAAGGTTTCGTGGCCACGGCTGCATTCCAATGCAAAAATCTTTTGCCTTTTACAGAATCGGATCCGAATTTTTAATGAGTTCTTCTATGTTATCTCAAAACTATTGCTATTACTTTAGATAAAAAGATGGATCAAGGAATCCAAAGAGTAGAAAATACATACAGCATTTTAAGAACCCTATAAGGACATTTTTTTTGTTATGAACTTATGCATCAAGCCAGAAAAAAAAAAAGATAAAACAAGATCCTTCTCAAAAGATAACAAATATGACGTAAATAAAGTAGCCTAAGTTCGATTTATTAGTGAAAAATACAAAATCTTAAAAATCATTGCAAGAGTGTCACCATTTATCGATGATATTGTGAAAACGAAAAGTGAACTCGTTGAAAGAATTTTGATGGCTCTTGGAATTATCGATGAATAAAGTCTATTGGTAATTTTTACCAACCGTTGTAGCAATGGTAAAATTGATTTTAATTTATTTGAACTATTAAAATGGATATTTTCTTGTCATAATTAGAATAAAGTTGATTTTAAGTTTCCTCTCTTTGTACTAACCCTTGTGAGCAACAATTTTTGAAACTTTTGAACTAGAGATTGTAAATATTGTCAACATCTCTTAGTCATGGTCGAATTATCTTAACATGCACAATTAATTAAAAGATACAACGTTTGTGTAGGCATCGTAGTAATTTGCATTAGAAAACATTGAAAACAAGAAAAAAAGAAAGGGAAAAAAAAAAAGAGCTAAAAGATAAAGCTTGTACTGATACATTTTTTGTTGGTATACATAATTAAGATCAAAATTTGTTATATATCTTTGAGATATGTTGCATAGTATTCACTCATCTATATATTTAAACGATGAGGGACATCCTTACGTAAAAGCACATATTATTGATTATTTCTCTTCCATATTTTAAGTGGTGGAGTAGATTGCAATTTACGGCGACCAAAAGAACCTTCTGCAAACCACATGACTCATTAGATTTATCAATCTATTCAGTAAATAATATGCGATTAATTAATTAATCTAGAGAAGTATGACTTTTTATCTGATAGAATTGAATAGCTTATAAACTGATGCAATGAATACATGTACATATGTGTTAATTAATATTATGGATACTATAGAATAGTGTAAATATAGTCCGAATAAAATCATTTATAAACAAATTCTCATTTCAAGTAATAAATTATGGACTATAGTTGATGTTAAGGTCTAAATCTATTTAAGATTCTGAATTTGCCTCTTTAATCTTTTCAAGTGAAAAAAATTCTTCAGGTGGGCTTTAGAGGGCTAGACCCTTTCTCTTTGATGGGCCAAGCAGGCCCTATCCAGTTCGGAAATGGATAATATTAACATTAAGTTGATTCTCAATCAAATAAAATCTTGTAACACTAACATAATTTGAAGTATTGATGTTTATACACAAATATTTTAGAATTATAATTAAAATTGTAGGAAATAAAACAAAAGTTTTAAATGAACCACTGAAATATTTAATTTTTGTCATGAGTTAAAAGTCATATATTATGAATTAAGACATTGATATTTTAAAAATACTGTATAAGTTGTTTGAATAGAAATTGATATTATATTTGTTAAAAGTTTTGAAATGTGTTCATATATACTACAGTTGCTCAAATTAAACAATGCTATGGATTAGCCTAGTGGTATTTCCCACCTGTGGTTTCCACTCATGCTTCAAAATTCTTCCTAATTGTTGGAGACGAGACTCGAACACCAATAGTTCGTTCGGCTCCGACAGCAAATTAAATGAGCAGATGATGTAGAGAGTTGATAAAATTTTCGATGCAAGTCTAGATATTAAGATGAATATTAATACAACTTATAAATTGATAATTAACAACTAACTAATTCAATACAATTTGGCATCAGCTTACTTACAACTTTTAAGTTAGTTATTCGACCAACCCAAGATGTGTAGCTTCCATTTCACATGGTTCTTAAAACGTCAAAATTGTTTATGATTCTAAGAAATTATTTTCGAACATATTTGAATAATATTCTGAAAAATTACTTTATTTGAGTTTTTAAAGTTTTCTTATTAAACATTTCTACAAGAAGCAAAATCTTGCCAAGCGAATCCATAAAGATGGTGAAAGTTTGTTTCTGTTGAGTTTGTGTTGATAGAAATAGGAATATAATCAAATCGAAATTAAATTTATTCAAAATGTGAAAGTGCTATTTAAACAGTCTTATCCCGGGCAATTTTCATGTCTTGTTCAATTCGAAAGATATATATATATAAAAACCAAATTTCAAACCAATCATTGAAATATGTAATGTATTAAAACTCACAAACTTCATGACTAACACACCAACAAAGATTCATATTAATCAAATACAAACTACAATCTCACTCAATAACTATTCTGCCTATTTTTCATATCCATCCGCTTCGATCACTTCATTGCGACTACAATTCAACATAAAAATCTAAATGTTAGTACACGTGATAAAAAAAAAATGCACATTTGTAGACAGGCTTGGTTAAATATAAATGATTCACTTTGCATCTAGGCGAGGCAAAATAAAGAGAGGAGTTCAAGGAGAAAAAAATTTGTTACATTTTGAAAACACCACCCAACTACATAGGGGCGGAATAGAACTAGAACTAAACTAAGCAAATTCAACAATTTTAGAAAATATTAAACCGTACTAAGCCGCAGCTACATAATGACTGAAATTTATTTATTTTCGGAAGATGAAGTGGTGGTGGTTGGAAGCAAAGAAAAAAGAATAAAGAAATTGAGTTTTATAGGGAAGCATCATTCGGGTGCTTTAGAAATGAAAAAGGTAGAATTTAGCTCGAACAACTTTTAACCAATTATGTTAGTTTAGAGTTTTTAAGACCTTTTTAACCATTTTAGAAAGTACATTAGAGGCCTTTTAAACTTAAAACAAGAACCTTTTTCCAACTCAAAACATTAGTATTTAGACTCCGCTGCCCAAAACTTTATTATCAATGTGAAAATAAAAAATAAAAAAAAAATTCTGATAAGAGCAGACGGTCTTGAACAAAAATCATACCTGTTTATATCTTCCAAACTGTCTACCTTAATGTGGGGAATGTGAGATATCTTGTCCCATTCGTCTCCAGTCCTGTCCCCGTAAAGCGAAGCTAGACATAAGGAGCTCTTAACAGTCAAATACTGCAGAGACGATGCCATACGAAGGAGGCAATGTGGCAGTGCCTTTAACTTGTTGCAATCAACGATTTCTAACTCCCTGAGACATGGCATTATTGAGAGATGGTCTTTTTCATCCCCAGTTATATCCTCCCACTTTTCCCAGTCGCTAAAAAAGATAAAAAGCAATTTTCTCAACTTCGGGAATGCTGTTTCGGCCGACGGTAGTTTCTGGATAGTCCCCATTATCCCCAAGAATTCATTGCCCACGTGTTTGATGCTGTGCACGGATGATATCTTAAGCTCCTCAAGCATTGGCAGTTTTCCCAATGGGGGCAAAGATGAGCAGTTGTTAAATGATGAGAAATTAAGCACCCTCAAATTGTTAAGGGACGTGGTGATCCATAATGGCAATTGGGTGCCCTTGTATCCATGCATTCCTAAATAATGCAGTTGTGGAGGTGGTTCAAGAGCCTCCATTATGTCCATTCTCACCGTCCCATAAAAAGTGAATTCCAACTTTCGAAGGTGTATCTTATTTTTCAATTTTGCTTTCTCAGCGTCATCCAAGTCTTCTGACTCACTCAAGTATCCTAGATGAAGTGCTAGAGATCCTCGAAGTTGATTTAGGTTTTCCAAATATCCCAACTTACTTGATCCTCTTCCTGCGATGAAACAGCTCAAAATCCAAAGACCGCTTAAACTCTCCACTCCTTGAGGAATTGACACCATATTCGCACCTCTTAGAAAGAGAAGGTATCGTAGATTTATTAGTTTATAGATCCCTTGAGGGAGTGCAGAGAGAAGGAAACATTTTTGGAGATCCAAGGTTTGCAAATTATACAAATCACACAAGGTTTCTGGGAGTTTTCTTATAGGATTGGAGCTCAAGTCAAGATACCTCAAATGAATTAATTTTCCTATCTCTTGTGTAATTTCTTGCAAATCGCAATTGCTCGCAATAAGTGCCCGAACACATTTTAAACGGGTAAAGAGATTTAAAGGGAGACCTTTTTTAGAAACTTTTCTAGCACAAAATGTGCGAACTTTTCCAATATCGCAATTCGTAATCTCTACTCCACCATACAAGATTAAGCTGTACTCATCTTTAGAGAGATAAGTAACGAAGTCATGCATTATATCATGCATTTTGCAAGAGACGTTACTATCGTCGTATTTATCCTTTACCAACTCTTGAAAGAAAGATCGCATTTCTAGGTTCTTAAAGAACTCTAACCCCATCAATTGCATGCCATCTACATTTCCGCTCGAACCAAGATAACCATGTGCCATCCAGAGCCTGATAAGCTCATCCAAACGCATCAAGCTATCTTTTAGATAGATGACACAACTAGAGAAGCAGCGCTTAAGTACTGGAGACAAATCATTGTAACTCAAATACAAATGGGGGAAAAGCTCAACAGTCGCTTCCTCCAACTGCCACAAAGGACTCCGTAGAACATTTAGCCACTCTCCTTCAGTATCTTTGAAGCATAGCAGGCTTCCCATAGTTTTTGCAGCAAGTGGCAACCCCTTGCAGTTCAGCGCAATCTCTATACCAATTTCTTCTAGATTCTCGCGCTCCTCCTTACTTTTTCCAACAAAAGCTATCTTGCTCAATAATGACCAGCAGTCATCATCGGATAGTTGGCCCAATGGTTGCCGTGTGTCCGTGCCTATTGCTCTTACAACCCCATCGCTCCTTGTTGTCACCAAAATTCTACTTCCGGGATCACCCTGGAGAGAGTTTTTCAGGGGTTCCCACCTCTTGCGGTCCTCAGTCCACACATCATCTAGGACAATAAGAAATCTTTGCTTTGAAACTGAGTTTTTCACACGTTGTAAGTACATTTCCAATTTCAAGTGGTTGGGGGAACTCTCCCCAGCGGCCTCGAGAACTGATTTTGCAATCTCAATCTCGTCAAAAGGATCCGAAACGGAAATCCATATTTTTAATTCAAAATGTCCCTGAACTTCAGGATCATTAAAGGCTAATTGAGCAAGAGTTGTTTTCCCAACCCCTCCCGTCCCTACTATTGAAACAGTCTCGACTCCACTGTCCTCCTCAGACAACAAATTTTGTATAAGTTTTTCCTTATCAATACTTCGACCATGTACACTTGCAGAATCTAAAAAAGAAGTCGATTCAATTCGATTAGATTCCTGCAAATCATGGCCACCACTTGGAAGAAAACCAAACTCATCTTTTCCCTGAGCAATCAAATCTAGTTTCCCGATCAAACCCTTTATCTTCAGATTAATATCACGACGTCCAGCAACATGTCTGAAGCATAAACAAATAGATTGAATAAACGAAATTATCTTCTCCCAAGGATCAGAAATTTCCTCAGATCCTTCAATTTGCAGTTGAAGATTCGCGGTTTCCCATTCATCCAAAGCGTCATCCATTTCGTAGGATACATCTTGGAGATCTTTTAGCCAATTTTTGACCTTTGAATCAGTCACTCCAGTTCTCTCTGCTTCCTTCAGCACCTCCTGGACCTTCTTCAACTTCCCACTGAGATTTTCCACTTCCTTTTTGGATTCGAGGACCAGATTTACCTCCCTCTCGATCAGAGGAGCCAATCGCTCCAGCAGTGCGAAAAGGGCCATCGCCGAATTAGATTGAAAAAGAGTTAAGCAAAAACACTGTCGACACTCGATTTGTGGATTACATCATGCCGTTTCTGCTAAAAATATTTGACACGCTTCAGAATTCATCGCCAAAATACATTTTTTTTAAATTTAAGCGACCATTATTTTTAAAATATATTTCTCTATCTTATTTTTAATCATATGTTTTTCAATAAAATAATATTACACTCAAATTTAAAAAAAAAAAATTTATTTTTAACTCACAATTTTCCATCAAAATATCGTTGCAAAATACATTATGAGCAAAAAAATATGGCTCAGACAAGCTCTAAACCGTTTCTTATTTTTAACATTAATTCATCTTTCTCTACTTAGTTAAGTGTTTCTTATTTTTAACAATAACTCATCTTTCTCTACTTAGTTAAGTATATACAAGAAGGCATAAATTTATTGAATTTTATTTAGAAAGAGAATATTAATTTATTGCCGTAAATAGCCCGCTCTATATTTTTAGGTAAGTATGTACACGAATCTCTCGGATTTTTTGTTGCCGTAAATAGCCAGCTCTATATTTTTAGGAATCTCTCGGATTTTTCTTTTTCCATCATTGATGTCATATTTGGTAAATCTAAAAGAATGTTTAAGAAATGTTTATAAACAATTTAAATTATACATCAATGAATTAAAATTTATAAATATACTTTATGCGAGAGAAGAAGATATAGAGACGTACTAGATTATAATGTCTCAAGAGTCGGCAACAATGATCTTTACCTGAAAAATCTTCAATTCAACTCCTTTGTATGATCGGAGAAATATCGCACCACGAATCTTTCATACAAGTTAGGTTGGTGGGCAGGCAGAGTCAATATATGATTCCTTATGCAATGAAAGGCAATCAGGTGTTCTGATTTTCCTTTTCCAAAAATGAAGGAAAATGAAGTTTAGACAGAGAAACTTGAAATATCAATATGAATACCAGTTCGAATTAACATTGTTATGTCAAGTTCCGTTGAATTTCATCTTGTCTTCTCTTCTAGTATATTTTTAATAAATATTCGAATATTCATCGGATATTCTTAAGTTTTAATAATTAAATAAGTTGATTAATTTGTATGAGTATATATGAATTTGAACATAGTAGTATTCCCTTTTTCTTTATTTATTAAGATTTATTTTTTAAATTTAAATGCACGTATTTCTTTTAGTTAAAAAAATATGGTTGAATATCTGTAATAATGTTCAAATAAATTTATGAAATATATTTATTTCTTTAAATATTATTCATATATTTATTTGTAAATACTTAGCATATTAATGCACTTATATATCAATCTACAATGATGTGTAATTTTGATAAATTCCATTAATTTGTAATACTATAATAAGATGTTATTATTTAAAATATCTACTGCGATCTTTTAAGCGCAAAATTTCACATCACTTAAATATGAATACAATAATCAACATATAAGAGTCAGTTTTATAAGCACTAGACTAGACCAATTGGTTTAACTAAAAAACATCGGAAAGCTGTAAGAAAATATGTCCATCTATATATCAAATTGAAAATTAAAAAACCATAAAAATAACATAACCATTTGTACATGCCAAAATTTTATTTCTAACCTTTTGAGTCTTGAACTTATGTGGATAACGTTCGAGCTGATTTTTGAACATTGAGAAGGCTTTGCACTTCACCTTTTAACAAAATTAACCATTAAATAATTTATAAACATTTTTCAAATATGTTAATATTGATTATTTGACTTTGACTTAAATTAAAATTTAATTTTAATTCGAAATAAACATGGTCTAAATAAGTGGGTAAAAATTAAAATTAAATTAAATAATTTATTTTAATCACATATTTTATGAGAGATCCATAATTTTTAGCTGAACAAAACATTGGCTAAAAATAAGAGATGCCTATCGCCTAAACCGACATTATACAGCATTGTTCTACATTCTATCATATCAATTTAATACTATTTGTGTAGATGCCCAGAGAAAAATTATTTAGTGGGGACCTTTCACTTTTTATATTTTTCTTTTTTTGCCTCGTGCTGGAATTAGAATTAATTTCCATTAATCTTCTTAAAACACCCCTACCAAACCCTACTACAAATACACTGGCAGGTAGATTCCTCGAGGCCATATTTGTCAAATCAATTTTGCATTTATGATATAGGGCTCAGCAAGTTGACGAGGCAACCTGGCATATCTGTTTAATTATCCTCTTTTTTTTTTTTGTTTAACAGCTTGAGCATGATTATCGTGTTGCCAATCGTTGTCACTAATCAATTATCTTAGCAATCATCATTCTTAGTCTTATTCTATTAGCATATCTTGAGGTGGTTGGGTCAATTGGATCTTATCAATCCAATTTTGAATAGCGATCATATTTAACGCCCATTTAAAATGACTTTTGATTCAAAAGTCACTTTTGAATTCATTCGGTTAATTTTATAAAATTGTTTATTTTAATTAAAAAACTTTTTAGAGGAAATCGGTCCGATAAGACTTCCTCTAAAAACACTTTCGAAAGAAAAATCTCTTTAAGAAATTAATTTCAAACAATAATTAAGATAGTTTACTCAGAAAATTTTTCTATGAAATGTAGAAACAAAAACAAAAATCCTATCAAATAAGTACTGAATTCTTTTCGTAATAACTTGCTCGGACCATTAGCGCGGTTGGAGCAACTCATAGACCCCTATAGCCAAATCCAGCATGGCCGTATAAAGATGGGTAAACTCACTATGCGACTTCTGTTTAGATCAAGTCTTTTACATAACGACTTTTGACACATCTAACTTGAAAAGCAATCTTATAGTATTTTTTTTTTTATATTTAATATTCGCAATTCCCCTAGGATTCAACGATGAAATGATGGTTCATCAATAGTATATTTAGTTTCTGGACTGAGTATTTTACTTGCTAGACACATTTTGATATCTTTAAGTTAATTAGGGTGAAAGACACCAATAATATATAAATAAAAAATTTGGTGCCACACTAAGGATACCATCTGTAATTTTTAAACATATGTTTTTCAATAAAATAATATTACACTCAAATTTAAAAAAATTTCCTTATTTTTAACTCACAATTTTCCATCAAAATATCGTTGCAAAATACATTATGAGCAAAAAAATATGGCTCAGACAAGCTCTAAACCGTTTCTTATTTTTAACATTAATTTATCTTTCTCTACTTAGTTAAGTATATACAAGAAGGCATAAATTTATTGAATTTTATTTAGAAAGAGAATATTAATTTATTGCCGTAAATAGCCCGCTCTATATTTTTAGGAATCTCTCGGATTTTTCTTTTTCCATCATTGATGTCATATTTGGTAAATCTAAAAGAATGTTTAAGAAATGTTTATAAACAATTTAAATTATACATCAATGAATTAAAATTTATTAATACACTTTATGTGAGAGAAGAAGATACAGAGACATACTGGATTATAATGTCCCAAGAGTCGACGCAATGATCTTACCTGAAAAATCTTCAATTCAACTGCTTTGTATGATCGGAGAAATATAGCACCAAGAATCTTTCATACAAGTTGGGTTGGTGGGCAGGCAGAGTCAATATATGATTCCTTATGCAATGAAAGGCAATCAGGTGTTCTGATTTTCCTTTTCCAAAAATGAAGGAAAATGAAGTTTAGATAGAGAAACTTGAAATATCAATATGAATACCAGTTCGAATTAACATTGTTATGTCAAGTTCCGTTGAATCTCATCTTGTCTTCTCTTCTAGTATATTTTTAATAAATATTCGAATATTCATCGGATATTCTTCAGTTTTAATAATTAAATAACAAGATGTCGTATTTGGCATGAGCTATGCATTCTCATCTAGCGAAAAGTATTATCTTTTAATTGAATATTTCTAGTCATTTTCATATAATTGATTAATATTAGTCAATAATTGAGATTCAATAGGCATGGGTTAGGATCTTTTAATTGAGATTCATTAGGCATGGGAAACCATTATCTTTTAATTGAATATTCCTAGTCATTTTCATATAATTGATTTAATATTAGTCAATAATCGAGATTCATTATTCATGCGTTAGGATGAAAACATTATCTTTTAATTGAATATTCCTAGTCATTTTCATATAATTGATTTAATATTA
>CAIGRP010068445.1:0-12840 GCA_903798385.1 Fraxinus cuspidata
CCGCTCTTAGTTAGCTATTCTTGGGGTTTCAATTCATATCACAGCAAGGTGCTCATTTTAAATTTAAAGATTTAACAATCTTAAGTAATGGCTAACCACAATTTTTAAATCTTGAGGGGCATTCTACAAAGCATCATCCCTTTTTTCATTGTACACATTCTAATTATTGAAAAGTTAGAATGATAATTTATTTTTAGTTAATAGATTATAAAGTTTTAGAAGTTATTGAATTTGGTTCATATGTACCTGAAATGGTTATTAAAGTGGTTGGTAAACCGGATCAAATCATTCCAAAACCTAGAGCCAAAAATATAATTTATTGTATTTTAGATAGAAATGAATTTAATCATAGTAGCTAGAGGTGGCAATTGAGTCGAGCAGCTCTGCCGCTAGGCTAGCAAAAAAGGGACTCATGACCAAAAGACAAGCCCGGACCTGCTCGGCTCATTTTTAGACAAGCGCTCGTGGGCGAGCCAACGAGTTAAAACGAAAGGTTATTTTAAAAAAAAAGATTTATCTTTAAAAAAATTGACGAGCTCGGGAGTCGAAACTTGGCTCGGCCCACAAGCTCACGGGCTGAGCTCAGCCCACGAGTAACGAGCCAAGCAGAAGCTCGACTCGTTATAAGTAAGACATGAGCTCGGCTCATGCTCGAGCTCGTGTGCATAAAGCCGGATCGACCCATTTTCATCTCTAATAGTAGCACATGTGATTCCGCTTTTGATATTTTGCATGCCTTAGAAGTTACTCGCTTTGGCATTAGCAAAGTAAAAGAAACAAGATAAATCTTTTGGTTAAGGAACTTGAAAATTTCTTTATGAAGCAAAACGAACTTATTGTTGGTATGATTACTCGCTTCGCCTATGTTGTTAATGGCCTTAAATTTTTTGATCGTAAATTTACTAATGGTAAACTTGTAAGTAAAATGCTCAAGTCCTCTCGAAAGATTGAAGCTTGTTAAAAATGTTGCTATATCAACACATATCAATTGGAAGAGCTCTATGGAATATTGATGACATATGAGCCAAACATATAGAGACAAAGGAGAAAACAATGAAAAACAAAGAAAAAAAAAAGCACCAAATTGCTTTATACTTAATAATAGATAAAAACACTTCAAGTGAAAATCTGAATGATGAAGAACTTGATAACCTAGTTCTTCTTGTCGAAAATTGAAGGAATCTTCGCAAGAATCGAAGATTTCAAAATAAAAAAGAAAAGGGTGAAAATAAGAGTGATAAGATTGTTTGCTATAATAGTGACAAACCCAGTCACAAGAGAACTGAATGTCCGAACAAAAAGAGATTTATCAAAAAGAAGGAACTTCAATCAACATGGGATAAGATTGATGATGATGATGATGAACATGAATAAGATGAAAAAAAAAAGGAAATTGTCAACATATGCTTCATGACTTATGTAAACGAGGTAAATTCAAATGAAAATTATTCATATGATGAATTACCTATCTCTTATGATAAGATTTTTGAAGAATTTGAGAAACTTACTCTAAATCATTATATTCTCAAAAAGATTTTTTTTTTAGAAGAGGAAGTAAATAAACTTTTGAAACTCGAAATGATTTTGAAAAAAGAAAAGTCAATTACAATTATTTAATTAAAGAGAATTCCTCTTTAAAAGAATTTTTTTTTTTTTTATTTGACTCAAATTGTTCACAAATTTACTCAAGGCGAGAAACATTTTGATTTAATCCTTAGTGAATAAAAATGCGTTTTTGATGAAGAATGAACTGGTTACAAATCATTCTTAAAATAAAAGTCTCTTAAAAAGTTATTTGTTAAAGCCTCTACTTCCCCCATTCAAATGTCACGTGTGGTTTTTGCAAAAAAAGTAGGCATGTAACTTTTAATTGTTCAATAAAAAAGAAGTTGTACCTTGAGGACAACTACGAGTGGATTTAAAAGTCCACTAACACTAACCACCAAGGACCCAAGGTTGTATTGGTACCAAAGAGCAAAAATTGAATTATTTTTGTAGGTATCAAAGAAAATAAAAGGCAAATGGTTCTTGGATAGTGCATGCTCAAAGTACATGATCGGAAATCAAGAAGGATGGTGGTATGTTAGTTTTGGAGATAATGTCAAAAGGAAAAATCATTTGCATTGAAAATATTGGTAATTATTCTTCTCCCTCTATTGAAAGTGTTCTATTAAGTTGATAACCTCAAACACACTTGCTTAACATTCATGTAAAAAAGGTTATCATATCAAATTTGATTATTTTTAATGCTCTATTGATGATGCTACATCAAAAGAGGTAATAGGAAGCCGAAATAAAGATGTTAATGTTATAAATATTGATTTTGAAAGTGACAAAAAATGTTTATCAAATTTAAAAGATAATACTTCATTGTGAAATTGAAGATTAGGTTATGTTTGCAGGACCTACTTTCAAATTTTCCAAAAATTGTTTCGTTAATGGTCTGCCAAATTTGAAATTTGAGAAAAAAACAAAATTTGTAATGCATATGAAAACAAGTGAATGGCCCTTTTAAATCAAAGCAACATTATTTAACTACAAAACTTTTCCAACTTCCCCACATGAATCTTTTTGGACCATCTAGAATCACAAGCTTAAATGATAAACATTATACTTTTGTCATTGTTAATGTCTTTTCTAATATAACCTAGAGTATGAAGCTTGAAATGTATTTAAAAGCTTTTGTAAAAAGGTTCAAAATGAAAAGGAGTATATTTTAGAGTGATTACGATGGAGAATTTGACAATATTGTATATGATGATTTTGCAAAATTCATGGATATGAACATAATTTATCGGCTAAAAGATCTTCTCAATTAAATGGGATAGTAGAAATGAAGAATCACACATTGCAAGAAATAGCCCGAACTTTGAAATTGGTTTACCACAATATTTTTGAGCCGAAACCATTAACACCGTTTTCCATAATGTAAATAGAATTTTAATGAATCGAAAGAAAACAAAAACTCCATATGAACTTTGGAAAAATAGAGTTCCTAATATCGATTACGTTACAAATGTTTTATTTTAAGGACTAGGAAAAAATTGGAAAACATTGATTCAAAATTCGATATTGAAATTTTTCTTGGTTATTCATCAAGAGCAAAGCTTATCAAGTCTTCAACAAAAGAACTTTAGTTGTTGAATAATCCGTGCATGTTACATTTGATAAAACTAATCTTCTCGATCCAGAAAAATGTATCGTTAATGATACAGGTTTGGAGATTCCTTTTGAGCAAATGAACATTCAAAATCGAAACAAGAAAGATCCTAAAAACGTTGAAGATCAACATGAAGAAGATGCAAATGGGCAACAAGATGAAGAAGAATCTTCGAAGTACAAAGTGATCAATCTCTACCTAAAGAATTGAGTCAAACAAAATTCATAATGGACATGCTTAATAAGTTTGACATGAAAGAGTTGAAATCAATGAACACTCCAATAAGTTTGACATGAAAGAGTTGAAATCAATGAACACTCCAATCAAATTGGACAAAGATGATCAAGGTACTTCCATAGACATAACAAAATATTGAGGTATGATTGGATCTTCCCTTTACTTAGTCGCAAGTTGACTCGATATTATGTTTAGTCTGTGATTATGTGCTAGATTTCAACCCAATACTCAAGAATCACATCTTAGTATCGTAAAACAAATATTTTAGATATCTCAGTGGCACTAAGACATTATGCCTATGGTATCCTAAAGGCATCCAAAAATGGGGATATTGTATTAGAATTTTTGAATACTGAAAATGAATTGGCTGACATTCTCACTGAACTTCTAAAACTTGATAGATTTTTATATATTCAAAGACGTTTAGTAATTATCGATGAATTTCAAGTATTTGGCTAAATCGAATTTATGCTAAATTGTATTCTTACATGATTGATTATATGGGCATCATTAGCTGAAATTTATATGAATTTTACCCTATTGTCTATGCTTTTGACATTTCATCACTCATGCTTTGAACAGTACTTTTCTATAAATGTGATGCATATCCTCTTGTTTAAACTTGTATATATTTGTCATTTTGTACTTAATTGAGGGAGAATATTATTATTTCCTATGGTTAATTTTAAAGTTTTGATCTTATATGTCATCCTCTTGCTCTTATATGTGGTACATTTTTTGCTTATACCAAAAGGGGAAAATTAAGAAAGATAAATTTGAAAAGCATTGTAAATGATGAAGATGAGTGAGATGATATGCTTTGAATGACTAAATGATACACTTTGAACTTGCATCTATTATTTGATATGTTTTAAATGGGTGATGATTGGTTTGTAAAATATAGGGAGAATATGCTTTAAATGTGAGATCTTTGATATTACTTTGTAAACCATATAGTTTGTCATAATCAATAAGGGGAAATTGTTGACCTATGGTTGATTATAACATTAAAGTTTTAAATATAACAAAAAAGTTAATTTTGTTTACTAACAATTGAATTTAAAGTATTATAGTTTTCAAAGCATCCAATGATAAATTGATCGATCGTAGTCAAAAGATCAAAATCAAGACTATCACAAATCAAACTCGTGAAAAAGGTTAAGATCGAAGTCATACATTCACGACAAGTCCTTCAAAAAAATATCTTAAAAGACAAACATCAAAAAAAGTGAAGAGGTTAAGAGTCAAACGTCAAAGAAAAATCAAGACGAGAGCCTAAGAGCCAAATTTCGATGCAAGATCAAATACTAGATTTTTTTGGTTCAAATGTAAAGGTATTACTACTTGATCTTTAGCAATGAATAATAAAAGCTTAAAAATCACTTTGTGCACTAAAAGCTACTTTGATTATCACTTGCACAAAATGTTTTGATTAAAAATAAGATTGATTTTTGAAATAATGTTTGAACTTAGATCATATTTTTAAAATATAATTTTCCTTAAAAACTATTTAAAAATACCTTCCAAAAGTCTGCATTTTCAAAATATTTTAATCGAATCGAACTGTCCGAAAATGAGAAAATTGACCGAAACGGTAGGATGTCTGATCTGAGCATGCGGATGTCCGGTTGGTTATCCAGTTCGACAGAGTATTTTGTTTTTTGAGATCTATAAATACCCCCCATTGTTTCCATTCAATAAGAGACTTTCAAGAGCATCAAAGTGAGATATGTTTTGAGATAT
The DNA here is from genome assembly GCA_903798385.1 of Fraxinus cuspidata. Classification (NCBI taxonomy): domain Eukaryota; kingdom Viridiplantae; phylum Streptophyta; class Magnoliopsida; order Lamiales; family Oleaceae; genus Fraxinus; species Fraxinus cuspidata. The sequence goes on from CAIGRP010068445.1 coordinate 5,141, forward strand.
TTCTTTAAACTTACATTCGCATTTATTTAATTTATTTCTTTATATAAAGAACTTTGGTTGATTCAAACTCTTTAATCATCATCTTTTTAAAAAAAAAAAATCATCTCTTTTTTTGTATTTAACTTATTTCTATTACTCATAAAAGAGAGAGATATTTTGAAGAATGTCTTTGAACTTATATTGTATATATTTATTCTACTTCTTCATATTGAAAACTTTGGTTGATTAAATCAAACTTATAAAATCATCATATTCATCACAGCTTCTCATCTCTTTTTTTGTACTTAATTTATTACAATCATTCATTAAAAGAGATATACATTTTGAGAAAATTTTTGAACTTACATTACATTTATTTCTTCTTCATCTTCTCGTTGAAAAACTTTGATTGATTGAATATGAATCAAATTTCTAATTATCATATGCATCAAACTTTTTAATCTAACACTTGAGTTATCATTTATTGCTATTCATTGAAATATTAGCCTCAATACTTAATTCATTTGTATAATATATTAAAGAGAGTTTTCATTATAAAATCATTTTCTTTAAATGTATGTCATATTGAGGTATCGTGAAAGCTCAATTGAGTATAAGAATCGGTACTCCTTATTGTAAGTCACCGTGTAGGTCATATTGAGGTCCCCTAAAACTCAATATTGTATAAGGATCCGTAATCCTTGTTTGTAATCACCGAAAGCGTTGTGAAAAGGTCTTACTCGTGTCAAAGAGCTTGGTAACAGATGACGTAGATAATTGATTTGGATTGAATCTCCATAATTATATTATTTGCATTATCTATCCCTTTTACTTATCACTTTTATATTTGCGCTTATTATTTGAATTAATCTATTTAGTCTTTACTTGCTTGAATTTAGATTGATTCTCCGAAAAAGTTTTAAAAATCAATTCACCCCCTCTTGATTAGTTCTTCTCGGACTTTCAAAAGTTTGTTATCCTAGTTTATCGATCCCTAAGGAAAGTGATGTATCATTTGGTACTTCATTTGGTGATGTTCAAAGACATATTTTTTGAGTTAAGAGGAAACAAGAGTAACAGAGTTTTTACTTTCTTTTTCACCATTTTCTATTCTTCTTTACCTTTGCACACTTTTCCTTTCTACGGAGCCTATACTTCTTTGGTCTTCTAGATTGCATCTTTGGAGTTGGAGGGAATATTTTGTTTTCAGCTCTCTATATATCTCTTAAGCTGAACTTTAGACCTTTACTAATATCGTCCGCATTGGAAAAATTTCCTAAGTCCGTCCTTGTGTCTAAGGACGGATTTTGTGGGAAGAAGCAAACATGGGTCTACAGAATTTAGAGGAGGCAAGTAGCGTGTATAAGTGAATGGATGGAACAGACTTTCCTTTCGAAGTTTAAAATGGNGTCTACAGAATTTAGAGGAGGCAAGTAGCGTGTATAAGTGAATGGATGGAACAGACTTTCCTTTCGAAGTTTAAAATGGATGAAACTGACTTTGCTTTAAGTAGCCCTTCAAATGAGAAACTAACATGAATTTTTCTCATTCCACATCTTTAATTGAAATAAATTTTTATTTCAGCTTGGTCCTAAGGCCGAGGATGTGAAGAAGCCCGTAAACCCATTAATTTTTCTTGCATGTTTCCTTCTTGGAGCAATTGTAGCAACTTATTTCGTGCTTGTTCCTATTTATATCTGGCTAAGGAATCAAATTGTTCCCAAAGGTATGCCTGTCCAAGCTAGACAGTATAGAATGCTAGAGTTCGTCTTTTCTTTAGTTCGGAGAACAAAGGAGACAAATAGATGTGCAATAAACATGCATCGGATAAAGGGTAGCAAGTGAATGAATTTCATCAAACGAGATAACTTATGAAAGGGAACCTTCACATACGTGTGCGCCCGGAACTTTAAGTGTCTATTTCCAGAAAATGTTATTAAAGTAGTTCTGTTGGTAATGCTTATCAATGAAAATCCCTCAGATCAAGCTAAAGACAAGGAAGATGATTCTTAGTCTTATATCAAGGCTAATCTTAAAATGTATCAAGCACTAGTCAACAAAGCAAGCTTCACAAATCAAGCTAAAGACAAGGCTGCACATATCAAGGCTGGAATCTTATGCCAAAATCAGAGCTGCTGCCTTCACGTGTAATCAACAGAAATTAGCCACAGAAATAGCATTACTACTAGAAATATATTCTGAAGAATGTATATATATTGTTGTACAATTTTATGAATGAATTGTGAAAAATTCTCATTGACTTGAGCATTTCAGAAATTAAACTCAACTTACAATTTCATTATGGCTTCAGAGGAGGCAGGCTCTAACAAGTAATCGATCCTCCCCCTAGAACTGTTTTTTCCTATACCGTCAACACCTCTGACTTCTCCCAAAATCTAGCCATCCTCTCCAACTGATAAACCCTTGATTGCCCTCAACATTTCTGCTTGATAAGAAGCTAACACCCTCAATCTTTCCACATTGGCGTGCCCAATTTGAAGCCCTCCTTATCGGTTATGACCTCCTGACTATGTCAATGGAGACCAATAGACCATCCATGTCCCTTCCCTATCGGCACCACAGCTTTTGCCCTCCAAAAGACCCATTAGGTCTGACAGGATCAACTTATCTTTAATGCTATCCTGGCCTCCACTACCACAACCATCACCCGCCATCTTTTGTGCCTAAATATCCCAGGAAGCTTGGAAGAAATTAAGCACCATGTATGCAAGTAAATCATAAACCCAAACATTGCAACTAAAAAAGCTTACCTTGATTCAGTGGGGCAATCGATCCATACCCGACTACTTGCACATGGTAAAAGCCCTTCCAGATGAGATTGCACTCATCGATCATCCATTTTTTTATGATGATCTCATCCTTTACATTCTTCATGGTCTGGGTCCTGATTTTCGTGAGATCGTCGTCCCTATTCATGCTTGGGAGAACTCACGGACCTTTTAGGAACTCCACAACTTCCTTGTCGGCCACGAAAGTTACTTGCGCCGCTTCGCAACTTCTGCCCAGCAGTTGGTTGCCACAACTAACTGCGGTACTTTCCAGTTTGGGCAAGTCAAGTTTGCCATTTTCCACTTTGACCAAAAAAATTTACATTCACCGGCCTAAATATGCGTAAAAGACAAAACTTCCCTTAAAATGTTATACAATTACAAAAATATGGTATTGTTTAAAAGACAATAATACAATTTTTAAGTTATAAAGTATTCCAAACATTCCCAATTAAAATTTCAAAACCAAATCACTTTCTTTATCTGTTTACTCCAACACAGATAAAAACTGTTTCATTTTTCATATGCTTCAAACTTGAAAACATATAAATTTATCAAACAATCAACAAGAAAATATTATTCACAGCCATCAGTGGAATCAGTAAGTATATTTACGTATTTTTAAATTCGCTTTGATTAAATTTGTACATTATTTTAATTTTTAAATCTTATTTCGACATAAGTATATGAAAATTTTAATGGATCTATAATCCTTTTTAACAAAAATAAGAAAAAAAATATATATATACAAGTATAATTTCAGACAAATTTACGATCAGCTAAAAAATGGTAAACCTAGACAGCTCAGTTGGCTGGTCCGTCTAGGACGTCTAGACTCAGACGGCCCAGACGGCACGGCCCAGACGTCCGGGCCCTCTGGACCAAGACGAACGGGACGTCCGGGCTTGGATGACCCGGACGGCTTTTTCTCCTTAATATAATTTTGAGTCCATCCGGATGACCAGACATGCATTTTTCCCCTTAATTGTAATTTTTTTTTAACAAATTATGTTTCCTAATGCAGATATAGGATTGGCTGCAATCCCGATTCTTTACTTTGGTGAATTTGAAATGAATGAAAATGGTCTAAGGATCTGGAAATGGACACGTGAAATATACGACACAATTGCAATTGTGATGACATCGAGTACATCCTATGTAGAAATGTACTGTGAGATAAATAACAAGCTCAACGTCGATCCCTCTCAGTACGATATGGAATTGAGATTTCTTTTCAACAACGAGCATACATCCATTTCAATTCCACCTATGAAGGTTACTTCTGAAGATGAAATCAAGGTTTTAATTGAATTGAACCAAGTTCGCACGACTACTCTTATTTCCGTAACTTTATCGAAGAAGAATGTCCCCAATAGTGAACATGAATATCTCGATGGAGGGGATCGTAATGTGAAAGATTTTTGGAATACAGTGGAGATAGCTCATGAGGATGATGTGTTTATTCCCAGTACAGTTGTTCCTCACCATGATTTCACCGATACGGACGGAATTAGTTCAAGCCAACGAGAATGAAAATGAGTTTACAAATGAGGATTTAATTGTTTTATCCCATCGGAGACATGGGTTGGGTTCACAAGCTGGGACGAGTAGTCGGACCTCTAATTGCTCCCGTGTAGTTCTTGATGATGAAGATTTATATGTCGAACAAATGTTCGAAACAAAGAAAGATTTGCAGGAAGCTGTGCATCGGATTGCTTTGAAACACAATTTTGATTTTAAAGTGAAAAAATCGAACAAGTCGATGTACACAATTATCTACATTGATGACAGTTGCCATTGGCATTTACGAGCGACGAAAATGGACACGAATGAGTTCTTTGTAATTCGTAAGTATGCATGGGAACATACTTGTGAAGTGGGTATTCATCGAAATGATCACAGGCAAGCCCGAGTATGGTTCATTGGTCAACAAATAATGCACAAGTTTCAGGACCTACAAACGATCTACAGACTTTCAGACATCATCAACGACGACCATCGAGAGTACGAGGTGGTCATGAGCTATCAGAAGGTCTGGAAGGCCAAAGAATGCGCATTGGAGGATTTAATAGGTTCGACCGAGGAAAGTTACGCTAAGTTGCCCATATATTACCACAACATGGGGAAAACTAATCCTGGATCGGCATTTTATACGGAGGACGGTAATCACTTCAAGTATTTCTTCATGGCCCTTGAACAGTGCATTCGAGGATTTCAAAATACGGTACGGTACGACCCGTAATTCTAGTCGGATGTACAACCTTAAGGCTAGATACGAAGGCAAGTTGATTATTGCTACGTGTCAAGATCCCAACATCCAAATTTATCCTCTTGCGTTCGGCATATTCGATGGAGAGAATGATCTAGCGATGCGTTGGTTCTTCAAGAATCTGAGGAAAGTAATTTGGGACGTCGAAAACCTTGCATTCGTAACTGACTGGGGCAGTCAATAAGAAATGGTATCACCGAAGTCTTTCCCGAGGTACATCACGGTTATTGTATATACCATATACAGGGCAACCTCAAGATGAAGTATCAAGGCAGTGGCATTGTTGCATTGTTTAGGACAGCTACAGAGGCTTACAGTTTTGAAGAGTTTGAAAAGTTCATGATCGAAATAGAAAGTAAATCAAATGCTACATGGGTTTATCTAACATAGATGGGGATCGAACATTGGTCACGATCACATTTTTCAGGACGTCGATACAACATGATGAGGTTGAACAATGCTTAGTCACTCAATGCGTTATCCAAGAAGGATCGAGAGTTACCAATTCTCACAATGATTGAGCAAATGTGTAACAAGCTACAGCAATGGTTTCATGACCGACATGAAGAATCACATAATTGCACAATGTACTGACTCCGGCTCAGGAAGATAAACTCTTCACAGCTCTAGAGGTGGCGAGAATGGTATGGGTGGAACCACTGGATCAGTTTCGTTTCTCCGTGAGATGTGGAAGTAATATCGGATACATCGTGGACTTGAATAATAACACATGCACGTGTAGAAAGTTTCAGTTGGAGAGTTTTCCGTGTACGCATGAAGTGGCAGTGACTATGCATAGAGGATTTCCACCACACACCTTATGTAGTAATTAATGCATGGCTAATTATTGGAGAGCAGCGTATGTCGAAACAATATTTCCTCTGCCAAATAAAGTCGAGTGGGAAGTTCCCGACCATATTCTCCCACTTAATAATTTGTTATCATCCGAAGTCAGACCACGTGCTCCGGGATGTAGACGTACGTCTAGAATACAATCCACTGGAGAATTTTCCCAGCCTCGTAGTGCCGCAAGTGTGGCGCAACAGGGCATACTCGTCGATTTTGTACAAGTCAGATTCATCTATATAACAATTCAACGGATGTGTAATATTATTAATAGTTTATTATTTATAACTAAATAATATGTTTTTATTTATTGTCGTTAAATATTCAATTATAATTAATTACTTATTTTAATTGTTTATATAAACAATTCAAAGAAACAATTAAATATTTTAACTGTTTAGTTAATATTTCATTGTATAAGAAGAATTTATAATTAAATTCCTTATTTTAATTGTTTATATAATATCTAATTATAATTAATAGAATATTAAATAAACAATCAAAATATAAAACTTAAATAAACAATATGTTTTTATTTATTGTCGTTAAATATTCAATTATAATTAAATTTCTTATTTTAATTGTTCATATAGTTTATTATTCGATTGTAAATAATATGTTTTTATTTATTTTCGTTAAATATTCAATTAAAATAAAATTTCTTATTTTAATTGCATCCAAAGTCCTCAGATTCACAATTTCATACAATTTTTAAAATAAAATGACAAATTACACAATATTTACATATTTGCATCACAACATGAGTTATAACAAAGTACACAATATTTCCATTTTTTAAAATAAAATAATACACAATGTACTAAGGATCACATTTGTATTCATACAAATCACAAGCTAACTTTAACCTCCACATATTTATCAAAGATTGATTTATTGTATCATCCTTGCGACCAATGTTCAAAAATTCTATATACTTTAATATAAATATAGCACAATCGCCACTGCAAGTAAATAATAATATATTAGTTCGATAACATATAGTTAAAAACTTAGTTTTCAAATTAAAAACTTCTAAGTCCTTACGATACTCTTTGTCTCGCCGTCGTCGTGTCCCGTACAATGGCTAATCTGTCATTTACTTGAATCATCACATGTCTAGCCATCATGGGAGTGATCACACTCATCGACTCTAGTATCTGCTCCAGTTGGCCTTGGGTCAAACAGCTATGGTTGAAGTCGTACACATATATAGTCGATTTAGTGAATACGATCTCAACTGCAAAGTATTGTGAGTTCGCGGTCATTGGAATGTACATCTGTGTACAATCTGTCCACAGCTTCCCATATGTCGGCTCCAGCCCAATGACCCACTACAACATGTATTCAGGCAGCACATATTCATTTCCTTGGAGTAAGAGTGTGCTATACTCAATATCAAGGGCACGTTCGAAACCGGAGCTCAGGATGACTCGGCCAGGAATGTCAAAAGATCTCGGGTGTCTTCGAGCTCGATCGAGCAATATTTCCATAGCCATGTCGATATGCTAATGCAGAAACACCAATAAAAAAGAGATGATAGTTAGATTAAATAAAACAACAAATAACAATGAGAATGCACTTACATCATCGGCGAGCCAAGCACCCTTCGTCAGTACATCTTCAAACCACTTCTTCACATTCGGATGGTCTTCGCCCCAATCTTGTAGTTATCTCTAAAAAATGAAAAAGTGAAGTGTTACAAAAAGCATAGATGATCTCGTATGCACTTTAGGAAAATTATACAATACTTACTCATACTTAAGGGATTTGAACCAATCATCGAACGCTTTGTGTCGACCTCGCGAAAGAGATTGGGA
>CAIGRP010068450.1:0-11729 GCA_903798385.1 Fraxinus cuspidata
CTTGTCTCCTTTGTGGTGCCCCTTTCCCTTGCCTTTGTGGCTTCAAATCACCACCATCAAGTGTACCCTTTGTGTGTGAGAAAACTAGCGGCAACCGAGTGTGAGAGTTGTGGGTCGAGCCGCCTTGTTGGTGTTGTTTTGGTTGGATTAATTGAGCCCGGTTTATAGAGTATTTGGAGCTAAAAATCTAACATGTATACATAACAAATTTTTCCATAAAATTATTTACTACGTCCATTCTAAACAAAGAGAAAGAAAACAAAGAATCCTGAAAAGGAGGCCTCCATCTACTATGCACCTAAGCAGCGTAGGAAAAACTCAAACCCAATCCGAAGGACAGCAAAGCTTCTTAAAGAGATTTAGGTGAGATCCAATTCTCGTTTCACTCATGAAAATTATTGGGACGACCACAACTCTGTTCTTGAGAATCCTTACAATCTTTACCAGTGTATGTAAATCTATCTTTCGACCCCTATAAATTCTTGGCTGGTTTCCTAACAAAGCTAATAACTTGGTTTTCTCTAGAAGAAAAATAAATAAATAAATAAATCCCTACAAAATCTTGTCTTGTTTCTTAACAAACTCCAACCTGGTACACTTGTCATTGCACACCTGAATCTTGTATTGGGAGACCAGCATGAGTGATATAATATGAGTGCACTCTTGAGGCACACTCTATTGGTCCCCCTTTGCAAGCAATATAGAGACTCACCACTACACACTTTTCATATTTTGATTTTACAAGGACACAAATTTTTGGCATGTTCCTTTCAAACAAATTTACTACTATAATAAAAGTTCTAACATTTTTGTAGTCTTTAATTTGGTGTCATTGCAACGGTATGAGAGATGGATGTTACGTTCTGTGAATTAGCTCAATACAAAATATTTTTTTGTGTATATCGCGCAGTACTGAGTGTCCAACATGTTTTTAAAATCCTAATAAGTGTTTTATTGTTAAGAGTTTGAAATATTGTTTTTTGAGTTGAAGGGTCGAGCTTATCTTCTATCTTTAACATGCCTCAACCCTTAACGATAATTCATTGGGTCCCACCTCTTATATCAGCTTAAGTCATCTCTCCAAGAAAAAAAAAAACTAATTTCAATGGAAAGGGACAGACCAACCCTAAAAAAGAAAAGGAATGAAAAAGGTAAAGGGATTGTAAAGAACATAGAAAAAGGTGGCATCACAAATTATTTTATTGACTTTTATGAATTCCAATTTTATAGTTAACTGTCAATCATTTTAGCAACTGTACAAGGACCAATTGGCATCTTTTAAATAAAATAAAAACATCATCGTATCATCAATCTTGTTGCCAAAACTTGAGCCAAAAATCACTCTGTTGAGCTAGGGTTGCCTTGCCCAAATTTAATCATTAATAAAAATATTTTTTAATGGCCTTTAAACTTATTAAAGCATTAATTTTTTTTTTCTCCACTAACTCGGCGTAACAACAAATCGATAATATCGAAAAATATATATATTTTTTTTTAAATTGCTTACTCGTCTTGTCCTGATCTTATGATGTATTAATTAAAATACTAATAGATAATGATTATGAATGTAAAGTTATGGAGTCTATTTCACATGCCAAGGTTTGCTTAACTATAATAAACATTATTCATGCTTAGAGAAACTGCAATCTGTTGAGGGAGAACTCTTTAGCCCCAAATTTTTCCTTTTATCATCATAAAACCCTCCATAAAAAGGGATAAAATTTGGGCTGTTTCTGCTTGACTTTTATAAAATATCTTCAAGTCACGTTTTTAATAAAGTAATAGGACTTAGCAAGTGTTCCGATCTATTATGATATAGTCAAGATGCGTTCAATTGACGTTATACATCCAGTAGATATGTAGCATAAAATAAGAAAGAAATAGGCCAACTTTCTCTCACTTTTGACATAGCACGACTCTGGTGAGAGTCGCACGCGATACAAACATATTTGGGATAATGGTGTCGTGTTCGCATAAGTTCAATTTGCTCATCACCGTATAATCATAAAATTGTTGTGTTATTTAGCCCCCTGTTTGGTAGGGGAAATTTTATGATAGATTTTATGAAAAGTGATTTTTTCGAAGAATATGAATAAAAATATGAGAAAAACTATAAGTTCGAGTAAAAACTATTATGTGGTATTATGTGATATGTTCAATTAAGGTAAAATTATGTAATTCATTTAATTGTACATTTCATTTAATGACATTTAGTGACACCCAGACTTGTGTTTAGATACAAGTGGTACAAAATATTAATACTCAAATATATTTTATTAGGAGAATGAGTGGTTCAAAATGAATTTGAGAAAAAATTGAATAGCCAAATCGAGACTTATCTTTCACGTTATGAATATATATTTATTAGGAAAGATTAAACTTTATCCAAAGTATTTAAGAGAAAATAAAAACACCTAAACTTAATAACGCCGTTATGTAACAGCCGCCAAAAATTGCGTGATCCAAGGTTGATAAGCACACGTCAGCTGACGGAAAAATCACGTAATTTTTATTTTTGTTAAAATAAATTCCAGCTGTCTGATAATGTGGTGACCGCCATGGTCCAGCTGTTACGGACGTCATATTTTGTTGATCTCGTTTATATCGACAATTTATCGTTAAATTATCACCCATTTCTAAAATAATAAATAAATTTGAAATTTGGGGTAATTTTTACAAAATGTATAATAAGTTGAGAAATAATTTTGTATTTTATTTATTTCATTAATTGTCCAATATAGTTTTTTGTATTATAGATATAAGTAATACATTAAATTGGACAATACTATATACTGAACGACGAATAAGTTACTTAAATAGTTCATTCATTTGCAGTCCACGATTTGAGATAAAATTTAGGCCCCATTTGTTTCCCATGATTTCAAAACATTGTTTGTTACAGACCACACATTTACCCAATAAAATATCATACACACAAATCAATAAAGTTTCCAAAAAATAATATTCATTTCTTCTACAATAATGGGAGACAAACACATACTTAATCTCCTGTTCGACACTGTTTAATTGAAAATTATTTTTCCTCATTTTCTACCGTATATTTTCTTCAATAAAATAATTTTACACGTGAACTCATAATTTTTCTTACTTTTAATCACATAATTTTAAAAAAATTATTATTTTTATTTCAAATAATACCTCTTCAACAAACACCAAGCCTTTGTTTGGTTTAGTTAAAAATTCGAATTTAAGTAAATTAAGATAATAGTTAGTGAATGGTTCATTTGACAAGTTTTTTGCTTATCATAGAAAAGTTTAAGAAAAACTACGTTAATTAGTGTGTGAAAACTAATTTCTAAAATAGCTTTCAAAAATTAGTTGACATGCCATGTATAAAAAAGGCTTTCGAGAAAAAATTATATAGCATTCAATATGTCTATGATTGTAAGTCAAGGTCAATGTTCAGCGAATTTAAGGTTGACCATGAGTAGATAGTCACAAGTTTGAATAGAGTAATTACGTGTCAACAATGACATATGATTATTGTTATCATACCAAGTAAGTTCTCTCTGAGAATGTAGGAATGAGAAGACACTTGTCTCGACTTTCACCATTTGTACGAAATAGATGCATTTCCTCCTCCAAATTAACTCATCAATCTAGTATTCTAATATTTATATTATTCTTTTTCTCATAATTATCAAGACGTAGTCGAACCATGAGAGAGTTCCACAATCCTTTTTTGCATGTTTTGTTCAACTCTCTCATGGTAACAACAAAACATATATTTAAATACGACTATATATATTTGTATAGCAACAAAAACCCTTTTGCTATTTAAGATATATATATATATATATATATATTTTTTTTTTTTCTTGCCTTTATATTTATTACACTACTCAACTGTGTGTGAGTAGAACCTACAAATATATGTTATTTATATTTTCGTGATATTAAGTAGGACCTATAAACATATTTTAATAGACTCGATCAAGAAAGATATTCTATACTCGACAAATGTCACAAATATCTTTCTTGTTTTTTAAATTATTACATAACTCCATAGGGATTGAGTAGAACAAACATATGTTATCTATTTTTTTTTGTGATATAGAGTATATCCTACAACATAATTTAAGAGACTCAATCAAGCAAAGACATCGACAAATGTAATAAAATATCTTTTCTTGGCTTTTAATTTATTACACAACTCGACTGTGATTGAGCATAGCCTAAAAACACATGTTAAACTATTTTTCCTAGTGCTCTAAAAAGCGTAAAGTGTGGCTAGGCGTGAAGGTCAAGTTTCAAGTTTTACAAGCCTAAGCGAAGCTTAGACGTAAAAAAACGTTTTTATTTTTATTTTTAATTTTTAATCATTGTAAAAAAAAATTCAATAATNTATAGCTTAAATCTTATATAATTTAACTTTTTATCAGATTACAATTCAATATCTTCTTTTGTGGGTTTTATTTTTTATTTTTTTTTTAAAAAGGAAAACATTGGACCCGCTTAAAATTTGAGCATGAGGCGGAGGTGCGCATATGAACGCCTAGACGAGCGTTAAGCGGTCAACATTGTCGTTCACCGCTTATTTCCTGCTCGCCTAGATACGCCTAGGAACGCCCAGGCGAGCATTAAGCGGTCAATATTGTCGTTGACCACTTAATTCCCGCTTAGACTCGAGGCGAAACGTTTTCATCACGCTTCCAGCCTAGGTGACGCTTATGCGCACTTTTTAGAACACAGATTTTTCCCGCTACATTGAGTAGGACCTACAATCATATTTTAACACTGTCAAGCAACCTTTACTCTACAAATGTCACAAAATATCATTTTTTGCCCTTTAATTTATGAAACTGCTAAACTATGATTTAGCATGACCTACAAGCACATATTATCTATTTTTTTTCCCGTGACATCGAGCAGGACCTACAATCATACTTTAACAAACTCAGCCATGCAACGCGAACTCGGTAAATGTCACAAAATATCTTTTCTTGCCTTTTAATTTATTACACTACTCAACCGTGATTGAATAGAGCATGCAAACGTTTGCAAGCTATTTTTCCCGCGACACTGAGTAGGGCGTACAATCATATCTTAACAAACTCTATCAACCATGATGTCTCTACATTACAAGTGTCACAAAATATTTTTTCTTGCATTTTAATTTATTACACTACTCGATTGTGATTGTACAGATCCTACAAACATACGTTAACTAGTTTTTCCATGATATCAAATAGGACTTGCCAAAGTATTTTAACAAACCCGATCAAAAATGACATCCAGTTCTCGACACCCGTCACACAAATCTTTTTTCGCCTTTCAATTTATTGAACTATTTGATGGTGGTTGAATGGACCTACAAACATATTTTAAGAAACCTAATCAAGGAAGACATCTCGTACTCAACAAATGTCATAGAAAACCTTTCTTGCTTTTTCTACTTCAATTTAATATGACCTATAAACCCGCAATTGAAAATGACCTATAAACGCAAGTTGTCTATTTCTTTCCGTAGCGTCAAATTGAACCTAGCAATACATATTATCTATTTTCTCCTGCATATATTCGATATAGATCAATTATGTTCATCACTCGACTTGGATAAAGTAACCTAGTAAAAATGAAAATAATATTTTTTTTTTTTACAATTTGGTTTTTTTTATAATTCTTTGGTCACGTGTATCTCGCCAGCTAGTCATTCACGAAAAGAAAAATCCTTCCTTCTTAATAACCAACAAGTGAGAAAAAACATGTATAGAGAAAGAGACACGAGAAATTCGATACGCAATGCTCTAAGCCAACATATATTTATTCGTAGTATTTTCCGAAGCTCATAAAACTCTCTCTCTCTCTCTCTCTCTCAAAACCACCAGAATCAAATCAGAAGAAGAAGAATTCTCAATGGATCCTTGCCCATTTGTTCGTTTAGTTGTTGAGTCATTGGCCCTTAAACTTCCTTCCGCCACCAAATCGGCGGGCTCGGATGGAGTCGACCCAACCACCACCCCATGCTACGCGAAGCTCAAAATCAAGAACTTCCCTACACAAACAGCACTCCTCCCCCACTGTACCTCAACCACAAACGACCCACCGGATTCCTCCACTCCCGCCGCAGGCTTCCAACTCGACCCCGATGCCCTCCGCCGCCTCTCAAGCAAGCGCATTACCCTCAAGATCTCCATCTTAGCCAGCCGCATTGGACGCACTTGTGGGGTCACTTCTGGTAAGCTCCTGGGCGCCGTTCAGGTTTTGATTGACCTTGGTAAAGCTCAGTCGAGGTGCGTCGTGTACCATAACGGGTGGATGAAACTCGGCGAGAACGGGAGCGAGCAGGATAAGCCGATGACGAAGCTGCATTTGACGGTCCGGTCTGAACCGGATCCTCGATTCGTGTTCCAATTCGGAGGCGAACCGCAGTGCAGCCCGGTGGTTTTTCAGATTCAAGAGAATATAAGCCAGCCGGTTTTCAGCTGCAAGTTTAGCGCCGATCGGAACCACAGGTCACGGTGAGGCCCAAGCTCACTTTAGTAATATTTCATAACATGTGCCAGGGTGGTAGGTTGCGTAGACTATGGGCCTACGACCTTTCTCTTCAAGTATTTTCTTGAGTATGTTATTTTTTTATAATTTTCAACATTAAGATAATGTTTTTCCCAAAGAAAGTTAATTTTTTTTTTAAGTAAAATGATTATACATATAATATTTTGGTCAAAGATAACTTTTTTATACAAAGGAAATAAAAATTTAATTTTGACCAAAATATGAAAAAAGAAACGAGAAATTTTTTTTAAAAAAAATGTCAAATCAATTTTTATATTAGATTCTATAATACTATCCATTTATTAATTGATTTCTATCTATTTATAAATAAAATTATTTATAAATAATTTTCAAACATAAAAAAGAAGACAAAATATAGTAAACTACATTTTAATTTTGTTTTGAATTTATATAAATTAAAATTTATATATATTGCCACCTGAAAATTCTGGCTCTTTCAATGCAAGGAAAGGATTTTTCTTCACCTCTTTCTTGTCCAAGACTTAGAATTAGTGATTCAGAAGTATTTAATTAAATCAAATAAGAACAAGAAAGAATTTATTGGCTAAAAAAACTCTTTCAACTGATAATTATTTACATTAATTGCTATTTCAGGTTCCCATTTAGGGAATAATTTCTTGTGATTATCTCCTAAATCTGATTATTTGGTCAAAGGAACAAAGATTAAGCTCTATAATTAATTGCCATCAATGTGTAACACTTATTTCCATGCCATGTGCTCGTAATTTTTATGACAATAATATTCTCTATTTTGACTTTTTGATACTTAAGATTTACAGTATCTGGTTTTTAAGGCTTTTTTCCATGTTATGTTTCTAATTTCTTTTATGAAAAATCAGGTCTCTCCCTCCAGATTTCAACATCAACAATAGAAGATGGATGATGAGAACTTTTTCGGGCGATAGAGACAGACCGGGAAGGGAGCGAAAGGGTTGGATGATCATAATTTACGATCTATCCGGTTCCCCCGTCGCAGCAGCCTCTATGATCACGCCATTTGTCCCATCCCCGAGTTCTAATCATGTTTCGCGATCAAACCCCGGTGCATGGCTCATTCTCCAGCCTAATGGCGACTCTGTTAGTAGCTGGAAACCTTGGGGCCGTCTTGAGGCTTGGCGTGAAAGAGGGCCGGTCGATGGCTTAGGTTACAAGTTCGAACTCGGATCCGACAATGGCCTAAATAGTGGAATCCCGATAGCCGAAGGTACGATGAGCGTTAGAAAGGGCGGGAATTTTTGTATTAGTAGCATGATCAAGGATGGTTTTGTGATGAGATCGAGTGTGGAAGGTGAAGGAAAAGTGAGTAAGCCTATGGTACAAGTTGGAGTGAGGCATGTGACTTGCATGGCCGATGCTGCACTATTCGTCGTGCTTTCAGCTGCCATAGATCTCAGCATGGATGCTTGTCGTCTATTTTCGCATAAACTGAGGAAGGAGTTTTGCCATGACGAACAAGAATCGTTCTTCTAGGACATTGTCGAAAACCCTTAGAAAATCTTAATTAATTTCTTCATTTGCAGTGACAACCGTCGAATTCTAGGACTTCGGTTTGAGCTTGAAAGCTATCCTTTTTCCCCCTTGTTATCCCTCAGATTTCATCTAAACATGAGCTGCAATATTTCTAGTGTAACCAAGATTTTGCTCGAGTGAGCTGATACTGATTCATTATGCAACTTTTCCTTTGTAAACATCACAATTTTTGGAAACTTTTATTTTGATTATTTCGTGGATGATAAATTGATTTATTCTTCCAATTTTTATGATTAGACTTTATATGAATTGATGCATTACATACAGTTTGACAATGTATTAAGTGAAAGAGGAATTTAAATTGCCATTAATAGTTTTTGTTCTTTATAACTTTAAGGTACGTTCTACCTCAACCTAAGCATGTCTACGAGTTGTACCCATTTTTGGGTCGATCAGGTTAAAGTAATCAATACATTTGTAACACCCTACACAATTTGAGCCATACGCGATGTCGGATTGCCAACTAATCAATGACTTTGACAAGATGGCTTCAACTAAAGGTGATTATAGCACCCATGATTATCACAAAGGGCTAACTAATTAGCCGATACAAGAAAAAGTGAACGCTCTAGTGGAAACCGAAGTGATGTCAAATATGATTGAAGTGACGAGGGTGATGTTTCATTTCCTTTCACCCTAATCCTTCATATCCACCATGAAATATTCGACATTCGCAATATTTTGCCAATGTCTGATGAGAATTTTCAAATTTACACGTTTCAATGGATCCAAAAATATTATTTACTTATTAATCATTAATTTTTATCTACTTATAAATTAAAAGTTTATAAATTCTTCTCAAACGGACCTTAACCTCGACTCCTTTCCAACCTCACTAACTTAAGCACGATAGAATCTTTCGCGGATGGCATTTACTCTCTTTCGACGGCCTAATAAGATTGCCAATTTTTACCTTGGGATGGAAAATTGAGTCTTAGGTGCAATCAATTACAAAAACTTGTTAAACCAGATGATTGAATTACAATAAAATTTGTCAAACATAATGACCTAATAAATTTTTCTTTTTAGAAAACTAGCAACCGAATATGTTAAATCTACCATTTATTGTCTAGATTGGATGGAGCGAAAATGGAAAATGAAAGGGACACAACACGGCAGGGAAACGTTATTTTTGGGAAAAAAAAAAAAAAGGGCGTGAAACACCAAACGCCACAGAAGTTATATAAATATTATTAAGCCCCTGATTGGTAAGAATTAAAATTAAATCTTTAGTAGATAATTAATAAAAGTTGATGAAATATGTGGTCGAAAAGTTATGGATCACATAAAATGTGTGATTAAAATTAATTGTTGACATTGACTTAAATTAAAATCTAAATTCTAATTTTTTTCAAATAGGGGCTGCTTTTCTTTTATTAATTTAATATTTAACTTCAAAAAACTGTTTAATATGCATTAAATAATAAAAATACCATACTCAATCTAATCTAACTGGATTTTAACATACGATCATTGACATATTAAATGAATTCTTGAACAAAATCTGGTGAAAAGTAACACGGAACTTATTTAACGAGGGCGGCCAGAACTAGAAATAGGAAATTTAGATTTATGTTAAAATTTATCATTATAATTTTTTTGTGTAATAATTAAATCCCATAATTTAAGTTAATTTTAAGCCAAAAAGCACGTGATTATGTTAATTTTTAGTTAGACCTCGTAATAAATATTTTTTTGTTGCTAAAATTTATGAATTTTCATCTGTAAAGTTTCCTAAAAATTTCCATGGAGTTTTTAAAATTTATTAAGAAATGGAAAACTACATTTAAGTTTCCTAAACGTTTTCAAAGACTTCAAGAAAGAGTTTCGATTTCCGAAACAGAACGGTAATTTTAAAAAATTTCCTAGATTTTGTTCATGAGACCTTTGAGCAATTTAGAAACCGCCGTGTCGTGTTTGCCCAGCTTGCTACAATCCATCCCTGTTAACTTATGATTATGTTATGTTTTGAAACTCAAATTTCATGTGAATTGAAAGTTTGATTCATGAAGGAAGTCTAGATAATTTTGGTTTAGAAATTCAATTCGACAAGAAATCAAATTTTATCATAGATTAAGAATTTGATTGGGATAAGAACATTGGAATTGAGAAGGAAATGTTTTGAACATTTTGGGATAGAACTATGGGCGCCGATACTGCGAAGGAGAGATAGAACGGTCGGTGCTGTGGCATCGGGGCCACTCGGCTCCGCGGCTCAACTTGTGCGGCAGAAATTTCATTCTTGTTTAATTTTTTACGCAGTTTTGTGTTCTACTTCATCCATAATTCCAAAATTTGGCTCTTATATATAATACGCAAGGTGTAGGCTCTTTAGAGACTTAAGAGAGACTCAAGATAACAATTAAATTATTGTTGGATACATTAGAAACTTGATAGAATTATTTAAATTTAGATTGAAAAAATCAAATCTTATAAAGACAATTTTAATTTCTTGGTAAAATAAATTAACTTCTTCTTCCACATATATCTTGGTTATTGTGTGATCCATTATTTTTCATATTACTCATATTTTCTCATCTTTAATTATTTGTCTGAATTCTCAACAAAGTGGTATAAGAGCGATTTTGGTAGCTTATTGATTCTAACAAGTGGTATCAGAGCCAAGGTTTTTTCGACGGGTTCTTGGGAGGTTCAAAATGGTTATTAAAGTGAGGTTTGAATAAGTTCAATTGTTTCTGGGATGACAAATATGAAATTTGAGATTCCGCTTTGGATCACAACAGTAGATTTCATTTGCGGCAGATCAAGATGCTAGCGGTTCTTGCTCAATTGAATTTTGATGATGCTTTGTTGGGAAAGATAGAATGCCCGCAATAATTATTGCAGAGGAAATGCACCGGAAGGATCGGAAAGCTTTATCAAAAATATATCTTCATCTTTCCAATCAAATTCTTCAAGACATGATAAAAGAGAAAAGTGTTGCTAGGTTATGGATAAAATTGGAGCAGCTTTGTATGACAAAGTGCTTGACAAATAAATTATACATGAAGCAACGCATGTGTATTCTCATCGGTTGACGGAAGGCGAATTTTTGAAAGATCATCTATTAGTGTTCAAGGAAATCATCGCTGATTTGGAGATCATTGAAGTCAAGTATGATGAAGAAGACTTAATGCTAATATTGTTATGTTCGTTGCGGCCTTCATATGTTCCTCTGTAACCGCTGAAATGAAATTCTGTCTAGCATTCCTCTTCACCATGGAGTGCAAAAATTTCGTACACTTATCACTCTTTTTCAAATAGACAAATTTTGCTTGTTGATAGTAGAAGCTTATTTCCACATCGCAAATATCCACCGCTTTCTTCTGTAACCGTGCAACAATATTTTGCAAATTCACATTATTATGGTAATCATACGGCTCAAATTGAGCTATTTTAAGGTCAATTTCTGTCCTGTCTACCTTGGCCAAAATTCTTTTCAACCGTTGTAGTTTTTTGCACAGAATAAACTGCTTAGTACCATGAAACTATTGGTTTCAAGACAAAGAAACCTGATTTTGAAAATTAGCATGTTCTACTCACATGTTGAAGAATTTGAAGAGTTTTCTTTTCACTCCCATCATTTTGAAAAAGAGACACAATACAAGGTGATAAGTGTAGTTTTTATACTTATTCTTAGCGCTAAATCATGATATTTGGTT